>MEHQ01001897.1:2456-23956 GCA_008828725.1 Saccharina japonica
CCCCCCCCCCCCCCCCCTCCCGCCGCACCTTTAGACTCCTTAGCTTCAGCCGCCGCCGCCGCTGCTGCTGCCGACGCCGCTGCCACCGCTGCTGCCGCTGCCGCCGCTGCCGCCGACGCCGCCTTTGCCTTGGAAGCCGCCTCAGCCCGCTCCTTGGTCGCTCGTGCCTTTTCCGTCTCGGCAGCGGCTGATTTTGCCCTCGTGTCCGCCTGGCCGGACCCCGAGTGGGAGGACGGGCGGGGTTATACAGGGTACGAGCGCGTCAACAGACGATCAGGGAAAAAACAAAAACAAAAAAAAATACGTCAAAAACTTGCGCCAGATAGCACGGATGGCGGTTATTAACCTATTATAGCCCGTAACTTTGCGGTAACAAGAGAGCGAAACAAACAAAAACAAAAAACTATAAACTGTACGCAATGTAGCACGGATGGCGGTTAAACCTATATATAGCCGGTAACTTTGCGGTAACACATGTCAGCGGTAGGTAACAAGAAAAACTCGGGGTAACTTTTGTGTCTCTTATGCCCTGGTGAATATAGCAATATATAATAGCAGTAGTGCGGTAGGTAACATAAAACCTCAGGATAACTTTTGTATCCCCTATCCCCTGGTGAATATAGCAATATATAATAGCAGTAGTACGGTACGTATACGAGGAGGTATATATATATGTATGTATAAACTGGTATCAGGTACCGAGTGATGAGTAAAAAATGTCAAATTAGTAATAAACAAGAAAAATACCTGGTCATGTGAAATAAACCGGCGCCAGCGAGCCAAGACCAAAGCGAAAACCAAAGCAAGTAAAACATATGTATCAACTACGTAGTATATAGTCAGGTATCAACAGGCATAAAACCGTAAGCTTACTGTAAGCAAAATGGCTGGCCAATTAAAGTAAACCGGCGCGAGCGCGTCAAAAGAAGAAAGCGACGAAAAACCCACTCCTCCCCCAACCCCAACCCCCACCCCCCCCCCCCCCCCGCCTCCATAAGCAATGCCTGCCTATGGTTGGTGAAAACCCGACGTGCGCCGTCTCGGCATTGTAAGCATACGAGGGTATATGGCCATACGACTACAGTAGGGTCATGCATGACATTGAGAGTACACCCCCTCCCACCCTACCCCCTTCCACCGCGCCCTCTCCCCCCCCCGCTTCCGACCTACCGACCTCCACCCCCTGCTCCGTCTCAAAAAGGATGCGTGTTCAGGGTCAATTGACAGGGAGCAACAAATGGAGTACCCCCGGACCCCCCCCCCCCGCCTCCCGGGTGACAAGCCGCACATACCTGAGCCTTACTCGCGGCAGCGTCGTTTTCGCCGCGGTGGTAGCTTGCGCCGCCGATGCCGTAGCCTGCGCTGCGTTCCGAGAGGCCCGATTATATGGGCGGTACAGCGGGAGGGTTGAGGACACCAGCACGTACGAGTTTGTCGGCGAAATGAGGGCGAGGCGAGGGGCGAGGGGCGGGGAGCGGGGCGAGAGAGGGCGGGAACGGGGGAAAGGGGGGGAGCCGGGGAAAGGGATGGGGGACGGGAGGGGGTAAGCGGGGTGGGCGCGGAGGGGGGGCGGGGGGAGGGTCGGAAGGGAAAGAGCAACGATGAGAAGGAGCAAGGCGAGGCGGAGAAGGAGCAGGGCGAGGAGGAAGAGCAGGAAGAGCAGAGAGAGGGGGAGGAAGAGGAACGAGCGACCAGAAAGCCACGTCGACAACGAGAAGGGAAACCGCAACGACGACAAGGAGCAAGGCGAGGCGGAGCAGGAGGAGGGAAAGGAGCAACATGAGGAGGAGGAGGAGCATGAGGAGGAGGAGGAGGAGGAGCATGAGGAGGAGGAGGATCGAGCGACCAGCAAGTTACGCCGACAACGAGAAGCCGCCACCCAGCAGATAAACATCGCCGCGAACCCGAGTGACAAAACACACCACGCCAACGACGAGAAGCCGAGCCCCCCTCTCCTTCGAAACGTGTACATAAACTCCTTTAGAAAGGTACCCATGTTCTACCAGTAGCGAGGAAAAACAATTACTCGTTGGAACATATTAGAGTTGACTCCTTTTTGCAGTGGTGTGCAAGCGTTGATGTGTTGCTGTTAAAGGGCCCGGAGTCACCGCCCATCGCGGGCGGTTAGAGGGACGGCGGCGGCGGGCGATTACCCTTCCGCAGGGGTAGACCTTGAGGTACTGTGGTACCGTACGGTAAGTTTTATTATCGACGAGACAGAAAAACACGGTTTCTGCGCGTTCCTCCTTAACCGCTTAAGAACTGGTCCCACGTATTTGGGGATAAACTACTTGGAAATAGTGTGGGATAAGTTTTCAGTTCTGAATGGGTTAAACTATCCGACAGACAATATACACACGAAAAACGGCTGCACATGCGCCACAACCCTGTCTCTCTCTCTGCCCCCCCCATAGTGAGGGGGTGTGAAATGTACAAGGAGGAACGGGATGTTGGTAAGAGGAGGAGACGAGGAAAATAGACGAATGTGACATGGAGAGGTCTGGTACACTAGATAGTAGCGAGAAAACGATCGCTATCCTAGGAGATAGATGGTGGCCACAGGCGGCAAAACAGGCAGGAGATAAGATTAGCGAAACATTTCTTGTGTAATAGACGGAAACAGCGTAAAGAACGCCCAACTATTGGGGGTGTCTACATTAGGAGTAGGAACGGTGCTCGGTCTCGAAAATGATGCGTTGTCAATCGCCAAATGACTATGGCACGCAACAAATAAATACCCTCCCCCCTGCCCCCCCCCCCCCTCCCCTCTCCAACAAACCTGACTCCCTTGCCGGCCTTGGCGCGAGTTTCCTCCACGGCTTCCTCCTCCTCTTCGTCGTCTTCCTCTTCCTCCTCCTCTTCCTCCTCCTCCTCCTCCACCTCCTTCCCCTTGCCCGATGCTGCAGCACCGTTTCCCGTCTTACCCCCCCCGCCCCCCCCCTTGTCATCCCCCCCCACTCTTAGAAGCGGCGGCGGCGGCAGCGGCGGCGGCGGAGGTCTTGCCACGCGTGGTCGCCGCCGGCGTGCTCGCGCCCCCTTTTTTAGTCGCTTTCCCGTGGGGCGACCTTGTTGAGGCGACGGTAGCAGCGGCATCGCCGTTGTCCTTGTCACTCGATTCCTCCTCCTCCTCCTCGTCGTCCTCGTCCTCGTCGTCGTCCTCCTCCTCTTCCTCTTCCTCTTCCTCGTCGTCATCGTCATCATCATCGTCGTCGTCATCATCGTCGTCCTCTTCCTCCTCTTCCTCGTCTTCTTCCTCCTCTTCTTCCTCTTCCTCCTCCTCCTCCTCTTCTTCCTCCGCTTCCGGTGAATCACTCCCACTCTCCTCCTCCTCTTCCTCTTCCTCCTCTTCCTCCTCGGCCCGCTTGTCTTTCTTGCGCTTCGCGGAGGGAGGGTGACAGTCCTTCTCCTGCTTGCGCGTACCGGCCTGATGAAATGAAAAAAAAAAACACACACACACACAAAGGACAACCAATGAGGCGTTTCCCGTGTCCACGAGGGTTTCCAAGCGGATGCCCGTGCGTGTTTCCATCGGAGAAAGGGGACTATGCAGATACTTGGAAACCGATGAGGCGTTTCCACGCGCGTTTCCACCGGGGATAGGGGACGTCGCATATACAGATACACTTGTGCTAAAAGCATATTGGTCTACATTCTTGGTAACCGATGCGGCGTTTCCACGCGGGTTTCCACGCGGGTTTCCACGCGTGTTTTCAGAGGGAATAGGGTACGATGTAAGTGCAGATTGGCACGCCAATAAGTGTAGCGTTCACCAAGGGGTGGGGGGGGGGGGTCAGCTCAGCTCAGACCAAAAAGGCTACGAAACCGCGGTTCGACCCCCCTTGACTGACTGCCCTAATAAGGTCGAAAGAACCCTTGAAGCGACCAAAAAGACGGGTCTCTATCTAATTCACAGCGTCTCTGCTCCCCTCCCCCCTCGAGCTTTCCCGCGCCAAACATGCCACGGTGGCTGCGTGAAACCTGCTAATGAATGTCGCTTACCCGCACCTGCTTGCTTCGCTGTTGGGTGCCCCGCTTCCCGTCCAGGCGGTCGCTCAACTCTGCAAGCCGCTTTTTCTCCCTGTTTTGGACCGCGGGGAAAAAGCGAAGAAAAATTCCAGGGTCGTGCCGTCGAAGGGAGGGAGAGAGAGATAGTGAACGAGCGACCACCATGTGTCGGAAAATGAACAACACAGAAAAAAGAGAAGGGAGAGATACTTAATTTTCATGCATGGCCGTAGTCGTATGACCATAGATCCTCGCATCCCTACAATGCCGGGACGGAGCATGTCGGGTTTTCACCGACCAGACGGACATTGCTAGCACCAAGCGCGAAGCGCCGTGAGGTGTTGGGCGAGTCGCATGAAGGGTGAGCTGCATCCTACTAAGAACCGATTGTGAGGCGGAATTGCATATGGACGACAGCTCCAATGACAGCTACCGTGGGTGAGTCACAAACAAAACCCATGCCGAATCCTTTCGATCTACCGTCCCTACCAATACTCCCGCCTGAGAATCGCCAATTTCTCACGCCGCAAGCGTCCCCCTACCCCCCCCCCCCCCCCCCCCCCCCCCCCCCCCCCCCCCCCCCCCCCGCCCCCCCCCACCCACCCCGTCCCCGCTCCCCCCCCTCCCCGCGTGCAAGAACGTAACTATCTGTCCCCTTCTCTGACCACACTCGTAGGACAAAATAAGAAATACAGCCCGAGTTCGTATCCGGCTCGTACTACGTACATTGCCCTGGTACAGCCTTTTTTTTTTTGTAGAACCACGCAAAAAACTGGACGCACCTGTCTTTCGCCGTGACGACAACATCCAGCACCGTCTCCTTGTACTCCACAACATCGTTCCGTCGCCGCTTGCGCCGATCCTGCGTATCAACAGCAGCAGCAGCAGCAACAGGAGTAGGAGTATGAAGAGGAGGAGGGGGAAGGGGGGGGGGGTGTACTCATGTCATGCACGGCCGTAGTCGTATGGCCATAGACCCTAGCATCCCTACAATGCTGGGACGGAGCAAGAGGGTTCGATTGGGTGCGTTTAGGGCTGCACTTTTGTTTCGACGACAAAGTACTTGGAATTAGACGGATATATGGGTACGTGTATAGTACAGCAGTGCAACAGTAGTACAAGGGTTGTAACACCTTTGGGGCTTCACTTGGATTTATTGTAAGAGGGAAAAGGGGTCGAAAAAGTAAAGGACGATTGCCAGGGCTGGGCACTGGCTGGCTTAGTCCAGTAGCGATTATACTACTGTCGTCAAGATAAATCAGCATACTGGACTGCAGCAGTATACTGCCGTATCTTCTCTCTACTCGCTCCTCGCCAAACGCATTTGGTGGGTTTCCGTATTATACCATGGCATGTTTCTTGGAGGTACGTAATTAAAAACCTACTGGCGAATATACTGGCCGGATTAATCAGTAGATTACTGCTGGCAGTAGATTACTACTGGCAGTACATACTGTGCCAGTGCCCAGCCCCAACGATTGCGGCATCGGCCACGCGGAAGCAAGCAGCTCGAGCTGCCAGGGTACCGAGTGTTTCCGAGCCGTTCTACGTAGAGCGGGGGTCTCCCAAAAAGGCGGTCTGAGTAAAGCGGTACAGCAGTGTCCCGATATAAGGCGGTCAAAATTACTTGGCGCGATCGAGGAATTGCACTAAATAGCCTGAAATGATCACGAAACCCACTCATAACTGAAAAAATGATCCCACTCTAATTCCAAGTAGTTTGTCCCCGAATATGTGGGACCAGTTCTTACGGGGTTAAGGCGGCTTATCCCAATAAAAAGGCGGTCATAGATCGAGGAATTGCAACTCACAGCCTGGAATGATTAAGGCGGCTTCCCCCAATAATAAGGCGGTCACATTTCTCTTGGCACGTCACCGCCTTACTGGTGCACCAAACCCGCAGCAGTGCATGCATGGTGACTGTTTCTACCGACCCCTCCACTCTCTTCCCAGTCGCTTGATAAGACCGCACTTTTTCACTCGTCGTTTTTTTTTTCAGTCTCGCTACGTACACATGGGGGGGTCCCGAAAGGCTCAACTTACCCCCATTTGGGACCCCCTTTAAGGAGTAGCAACCAAAGCAATGATAACTTTCGTAGTTTGCTATCAACCGTCTACCAGTAGCGTTAAGGGCCCACAAGTCCGGGTAGGGTCGTCTCGCACCCGTGCCATACCTACGTACTTACGTGCCATAGACATACTTACTTTTGTCTTTTTTATCTACGTACGTACGTACGTGCGACTCCTTTCATTTGGAACTCGGGACTCGGGACACACAACTCGTATTATACCCCCCAATCACGAGGTGACCGTCGCTGTAAAATCGTCCCCCTTTTTTATCGTCGAGTATTTCCCCCTCGTGAAGTTTTGGCAAGAGGGGTGGGTACCTTAGGGGTACCTTAACCCCTTAAAGTGGGACTGCACACTCCCCTTGTAGGGGGAAAATCACTTGGAATTAGAGCCAGATTTTGGTTCATGTACAGTGCAGTCAGTATGCAAAGGGGTAAGCATGTCAGAATAACCCCCGTGAGACCCAGATGTACAGCAGTAGAGGACACTTGATAAAAAAACAGGCTAATAAGAAAAGCAGGCTGAGATTTAGAGGAAAACAAGAAAATCGGGAGTCGTTATCTTGAAATTAGTGTAGAAAACACCCTCTCGCAAGTAAGAAAGAAATCCAGCCTGGGACCAGATTTCCTGTTTCTTATTATTAAATAGGCGTCCTGTGCTGTAAGCGACGAAAAAAAACGAGGGCGTATGCCACCTCAACCCCGTAAGAACTGGTCCCACGTATTTGGGGACAAACTACTTGGAATTTGTGTCGGCTATTTTTTTCAGTTTTGAATGGGTTAAGGTACTAGATGTGCACCATTTTTTTTTTTCTGAGGCTCCTCACTTGACCAGCTCTATACTAATATTAAGTAATCCGATAAGGCATACCTGGTTTACCTTAAAAGGCATGCCATATCGTCGGGACATCAGACGCATGCTATCTTAAGGTAGAGGTGCCTAATTTAATTTTTCTGAGGCTAATCGAGGATCTCTCTAGTAACTCCATTACGGGGTGGGCTAATGTAGTAAATAGGACCCACGGTACACACAAAAACCTATATATTTTCCTATTTTTACTCACAATATTTGGTCCCCTATTTACTATGGTCCTCCGTAATAAGTAAAAAAAAAACAGATTCTGGAGGAAAAGAAAAGTGCTATTAATACATCAATACCGTACGTACCCGATGAAGAATCCCATGGCGTAAGTACACAAGAAAAATACACCCAAAAAACAAGAAAAAATTGTCAGATATTTACGTATCCAGGATGTAGGCAAAACCTAAAAAGGGGATACGCGTACGCAAGAGACGATGAAACCATCCATTAATCCATGAATCGCAAATACCAAAAGATGGATAAAGACATAACACTAGGATTTGATTTACCCATGTATCCATGAATCGCTAGTATCGCTGATATACTGTAGATACGAGCCGGTCGCCCCGGTGGGCTAGCAGGTAACCACGAAGCCTGTAAGCGTCAAGAAAGCGAGTTCGAGCCCCGCCGAGTGCATGCTCTTAGGCACTTTTTCTCATCGATGAATCCATGCTATCGAACCATTAGCATATACTGTTTGTTTTTTAAAGCTGTACGTAGCATATAGTCGTAATGTTTTTTTTTTTTTCTTTTTAAGCTGTGAGATCGTACACGAAAAGTCACCTTCGCAACCCTGGTGGGATACTTTGATTATGCAATGGGATACTTTCACTCACAAGCTCCACGGAGTCCAGCTGCAAATGTGCCACGTGAGGCATGTTCTCCCGCCAAGACCAGACCATGCCATTCCATACCAACATCATACCATACCATACCACACCATATAATATCATGCCATACCATACCATACCACACCATATAATATCATGCCATACCATACAATACCATACCATACCATACCATACCACACCACACCACACCACACCACACCACACCACACCACACCACACCACACCACACCACACCACACCACACCCCACCCCACCACACCACACCACACCCCACCCCACCATATCAAACCAAACCATACCATACCAGATCACACCAAACAATACTATACCACACAAAACCACACTATACCGCACCATATCGATAAGTCGCCTCACCTGTGTTTCTGCTCCGGGCGCCGACCTGGTGCTGGTGCTGCGCCTGGAAGAAGTTTTCCTCAGCGACCTGCCAACCCATGCGACGAAACATCGAGGCCGGTTTAGCGCCATTCTTGCTACACCATAAGCTAAACATTACGGGGGACCATAGTGAATAGGACCAAATCTTGTTATTAATAGTAAAAATAGGGAAATGTGTAGGGTTTTTGTGTGTACCTATTTACTATGCCCCTCCGCAACAGGTATTATGCAGGACAGGGTAGGTGGATACCGTCAATCGTCCCATCACCAAGTACCAACCATGAAGAAATATTGATCAACGTCCGGTCTACGAGATTCGCCATCACGGATGGTCTCCACGATGGTCGACGTTCGATAACACAAAAACCCCATAACGAAATGCCAACCATGAAGACATGTAGACCAACGTCCGGTCCACGATATCCGCCATCACGGATGGTCTTCATGATGGCTGACGTTCGAGAACACAAACCATGAACGCCACCAGGTATACAGCGAAGGGTTTCTCTACGAGAACGACCTCAACCCCCACACTCGTTCCTATGATACCTCTCCTCGCGACATGCGCGGGAGGTTTTGCGGAGGCAAGCCTCCTTGCCACATATATACGATAACGAATAAAAGTGCGCTTCAAGGCCTCGGCCAATTGAAACCCCGTCCAAGACCACGACAAGGCCGACGCCATCGGAGGGGGCGACTTGCATAATATTGCCTAATTGCAACCCTAACCCTTGCAAGGCTTCGTCTAGTCCGAGGGTAAACGACCTGGAGCACCCGAGTGCTAACCTGGTGGTTTTGGTCATACTCGGGTGTGTGTACCCCGTGAGGTTAGCCCCCGGTACTAACCTGGTTGTTTTGGGTAACACTCGGGTGCATCGTCGTGACAGGCGCGCGTTTTGTGGCGCCGGGTTGCGCTCTGCGTAGCAGCGGGTGTCGTACATAGCGCCCGAGCTGCTAGCCCTAGCCACGTCCCGGACCCAGCACACCCCGTGAGGGTAGCATACGACTACTATACTCGAGAAAATGGGTTTGACACACCCTGCCCAGGAGACGAACAGGACTAAAAGACTAACCAATGGCTGGCGTTTTTACAGCAGTAGCAGTAGTCCCCTTTGCCCCGTACGGTGTGTACCAACCAGATATATATGTTCTCGTATAAGTGATACCAGGTAATAAGCTCTACTGATCCGACCGGGTACCTCCAGAGAGTACTCTTGACTCTAGCTAAAATAGAAACACATATACATACATACAGACAGACATACATACATACACATACATACAGACACACATACTTTACAGCAGTACAGTAGTTGCGAACACCTCTTCAAAATGTGGATACCACAGGTCCCCTTTCTCCTTAGATAGTACCGCCTCAATACACACAAGTTCAAGATCACACCCAAGGGCTTGTCACTCCGTTCTGTGTAAACCCGAGAGGTACCGACGGACCTCGGTGTGCAGTCCACACCACAACCACATTGGCGTCGTCCGCAGGAAATATTAAAAAAAGCCTGCTTACCCAATGTTACCAGGCATAATGTGGTATGTGCACCATTTTTTCCCCCATCTTTCTACGGCACTAAGGTGCACTGCTTGTTCTCTTGGCTGGGGGGGGGGAGGGGGTTGTTCCAAAATCCGAAAGCACCGATAAAATGTTGAGCTTAAGGCGGAAACTATTTTGGAAAGGGTTCTAAACAAGTATATAGATGTTGTTCGCCTCTTAATGATCGATAATCCGACAAACCTTCTGCATATTTCTTGAGGGGTGAACTTATATATATATATATATATGGCGATGGGTTCGTACCGCGCTCCCCAAAAAAACGCGGATCTGTCCGACCTGTGGGACCTCTCTGACAGGCTGGAGCTCCTCGACTCAAGAGTTACCACGCATATTTTATGGTTACACGCCAGGTCTGCGCCAAAAAGCCTGGTGTCACGCACAAAAATATGCTTGACAAGAAGAAGAAAAAAACGCGAAGGTGCCCTCTACTTGAAAATAATTACGTACGTATGTAGAGTATATAGCACAGGGGGGGGGAGGGGGGGCTTCACTTTGAGACCCCGGGGCCTACGTAACGCCGAAAGAAGGGAAAACCTTAAAAATTGTAGCTATATGCAGAGCAAAAGGGATGACGAAACGAGAGTTTTATCTCCCACCTAGCATCAAAATTCGACCGAAATCGATCAACAGTGGGAATGCTGAATGAACTTTCTGCGCGATGAAAACACATCAACAAAACAAGGCGTGTCGTGCCGGGGAGGGGGGGGGGGGGGGGAGATACCTACCTGTGACCAGGAAAGCTTGTCTAGAAGGTGAGCCGACGAGCATGAAAAATCAGACGGGATGAGCCGCCATGCTTACCGGGTACCAGGTACGTACTATGAGCTGGGACGCAAGAGTGATGCACAAAAAACACACACAAGCACACTCACCAAAACAAATCAGAACAAAACACAAAAACAAACCAAAACAAACAACAACAACAACAACAACAACAACAACAACAACAACAACAACAACAACAACAACAACAACAACAACAACAACAACAACAACAACAACAACAACAAAACACAAAAACAAACCAAAACAAACAACACAGCACAACACAACAACAACAACAACAACAACAACAACAACAACAACAAAAATTATCCCGCCGTCCCCGGGTTATGTCCCGGGAAGTTTCCTCACTACGTACAAATAACCAGGGTCGGGTGGTGAATATATTGGGGGCGATGCGGTCCGGAATACACAAGCCTCTGTTACTCGAGTTTTTCGTCGACGGCTGATCTCAAGATGTTTTTTTTTTCACAAAAACAAAAAACAACACAATTTTGAAATGAAATGAAAAAAGCTCACCTTCCTCCCCCATCTTCATCCGAAGCAGCAGCGGCAGCGGCAGCAGCAGCAGCAGCAGCGGCGGCGGCCGCAGCGGCAGCGGCGCCCCCAGACCGTGACGAGGCGCTGCTAGAACCCACACCACTGCGCCGCTTAGAAGCCCTGGACGACATGCTATATATGTTCGTGTTGTCGTACGCTAAAACGCCTCCAATAAATAAATATGCAAACCTGTGCGTCGTTTTTTCGACGGTTTCGACGTTTTCAGAAAACAAGGGACGGGCAGAGACAAGGAAGAAAAAAAAGGTTACAACAACTCCGTTAGACGTCAGGTTTGCACTCAAAATCAAGTTTTTTTGGGGGGGGAACAAATCACTTGGTATTAGTGTGGGATAAATTCCATGGAAAAAAGGAGGGTTGTTACAACCACCTTACCATAGACAGCAGTCGGTTCAGCAGCAGTACGTCGAAACCTTTCATACCAGATCATGATCTATCAATTCTACGGCAAATCAACTACAGTTCCTCGCCAACCGCTGTGAGAGGTTGTGAAGTATCTGCGTAGTTCAAATCCAACCCAGGGAGCATGTGCTACACATATATATATATATATCGTGCGGGATATACGGTTCCCACCCGGCAACATGAGCAAGATCATACAAGATCGGGAACAGATCTGCCTTGAAAGGGTCTACTGCTTATAGATCATCAAGCGGGAATCGATGCTGTCCGAAGTTTACCGTACGTTCGGCATAAAGGGGGATGCCGGAGAGGGGATGGAGGGCCAAAAGGGCAAAACGCAAAAACGCCTTCGATATGTATCGAAAATTCGAGATTTCGATATATCGAGACTAAGATATACTTCGTTCCAAAAAAACAAACAAACAAACAAACAATCAAACGTATTTTACATAATACATATATATCGTGTGCCCGAACTCCGAAAATAATTAATTAACTCTATTTCTGGTACGAAATAATAATATTGGAATTGCGATCTAATTATATTATTGTCGAGCTGCTTAATTTCGTGGACAACTAAAGTTTGGCTGTCTTTAGTCCACAACCCATATTTTGATACATCGATTATATGTACCCCACAAAAAACAGTCATCATGATCCAATAGTATGATTGATTAACTCGCTGCTGTCGACCAACCTATGAACTCCTCTGGAACAAAGAAATATACCTGGTACGGTACTCTGTATAGAAGTACCGGGGAGTATGATACAGATGCCTGTTTCAAAGTTACACAGATGCTTCCAGTAGCGAGGAGTGAAGTGACGTGCTGTCGGGGGGCAATTACTTAAGGTACTGCTGTGAGTACTGTGAGTACTGGGAGTATCATAGGGTTCGATACTGCTCATACGGCGAGTACTCGCAGTATTTCGAGGTTGTGTACGGTGGATACTGGTTATACTGCGGGTACTCGCAGTAATTTGGGATTCTGCACTGCGGATACTGCCTGTGAGTCGAGTATTTCGGGGTTCGATTATGCGGGTACAGCTGGTACTCGCAGTGGTTAGGGCGGGCACTGGCAGTACTTGCAGTATTTCGGCAGTCAGTGCTGCTCAAACTCCCAGTACTCGCAGTACTTCGGCCGTCAGTGCCGCGATACTCTCAGTGCTCGAAGTGCGAATTGCTCACGATACTCCTGAGTATGAAGTATACCATTTGCACAGATGCTCCCAGTAGAGGGGAGTACAGTAAATGATTGTAGATGGGACATACTGGAGGTACTATGTACGAGTACTGACAGTGTTCCAGTGTTCGACGCTGATCATGCTGCAGAGTACTCGCGGTACTCGGGAATCAGCTATACTCTGTGCGTGCTTCAAGTGTGTGGGGGTTCGGTAGTGGAGATACTGTCCGTACTCGCAGTATTTCGGGGTTATGTATTGTGGATACTGCCAGTGCGGACACTACCACTATATACTGGCAGTATTCCGTCCGTCAGTACTGCTCATACTGCGCGTAATCGTAGTACGAAACGCGTTTAAATACTCCCCGTATACTCGGATTCGAAGTACACTGGTAGCATATGTGCACCGTTTCCATAATTCCATGAACTGTTTTCCACACAAAACATTCACAGACACTCCCAGCGGTGGGAGCTGGAGTACATTACTTTCGGAGGGGTGGGGGGGGGCTGGAGGTACTGAGAGTACCGGCAGTATGTTAGGGTTCGATACTGCTCATACTGTTTGTTCCTCGAGTACTCGCAGTTTTTCAGGGTTCTGTACTGCGGGTATATTTGCCTGTACTCGAAAGTATCGGCGTTCGATACTGCGAATACTGCCGGCACTCGCAGTAGTCTGGGCGGATACTGCCCGTGATGACAGCACTTTGGGGTTCTGTACTGCGGACATCGCCAGTACTGCCAGTATTTCGGTCGTTCCTACTGCTGTTCATGCTGCGAGCACCCGCAGTACTGAACACTGGGAACGTCTGTGCAAAGTTCAAAATCGGTACCAGAGGTACTCGTACCATGTACTCGTACTCGTACTCGTATTATTTGAGTTGTATGATACCGTATCATGTCATGTCATGTGTACAATACAGGGTAGTCTAAGTCAATGACAAGAACGTTGTACAGGTATGATATCATAAATATATACAACAGGTATGTCGTACTGCTATTAATACGTGATGTTTGCACCGCAGTTGTATTCTGCCAAGAGCTTTCAGTAGCTTTCCTCGAGACAACGGCAGCAGCGGCAGGAAGCAGTAGCTATTGGGGTATTGGGGTGCGTATTCACTGCGGCCGTGTACATACGTCAACCAATGAGGACTACGCTGCCGTGATAGGCTGGGAGTACAAATGCACAAATCTACCGCGTTCCTCTGCAAACCTCGGGCGATTGCTTCTTCTGTCGTTGTACGAGTACTGCAGTACGACATGCTGTAGCGCGATGCTGTCAGGCCGTTGGCTATTCATGGATGTACCGTCTGCCAAAACGTAAGATGTCGGTAGTATTCGCAACATCAACCGCAGCAGCAGCAGCAGCAGCAGCAGCAGATGAGGCAAAACGTGAGCAAAAAAATAACGTTTTTTTACGTAACAGGAGGAGTACTCTCGTACCTGCTGCTGCTACTCGAAACAAACAGCATCATCATATCGCATCACCCCAACTGATCGAAAAAAAGGAAATGACTTGCAAATAGAGTACGGAAAATAACGGACCAGCGAGTATTTTTCTGCAACTTTCGCAATCAAAAAAAGCGAAAAAAAAAACAGCGGAAGCAACGAAGCGCACGCACCGCGGGCGAGAAAGCGAGCAACGACGGAAGAAATCGCACCTGATCTAGGAGCCTTTACGCCAGGTCCATCCCCTATCACGTTCTTTCAACTCACGCCTAAGCGAAGCGCTGGTCGCAACGAGCCAGGCCTTCAAAGAGCAAAGGCCTCTTTCTCTTGTCAGGAAAGCTCGTCCTCCTCCTCTTCTTCTTCTCCTGCCGTGAAGATTGAAAAAAAAAGATAAAGTGCAGATCGCGCGGGCGCTTTGAAACGTGAGCCCGCTGGCCACCGGGAAGCACTTGTCGGCTCCGACAGCCCTCTTGCCCGATCTTTCGTGCACGCTCAGTTACCGAGAACACCCCACTCTCCTCCTATCCTCCCTTCTCCCTCACGTCCCTTCTGCCGAGAAAAACGCCTTTTCAGGTTTTGGAACACCCCCTTTTGCCTCAAGTTCGATGTAGATCTCTTGCTACTTCTGAGTGCTCAGCTTTCATCACTTATCACGCACTGCTATAGGCAAGGTGTGCTCAGGTGCCTGCGTGGCCGACACGCAAGGAAGAAGAGGACCAAGAGGCACCGCAAGGGTGTATCACTGCTGGGTGAAAGGTGTGTTCCGCAAGAGCTCGAGTATGATATCCTACGCCTACCTGTGGTACCCTGTACTTGGCAAGCTGCAGTTGCAGCGAGGCTGGCTAGCTGCTGTCTGCCTCCTGTATTGCCTGCGCGTGCTTGCGTCTCGAACTGGCGTGTTTGACAGCCACGGTTGTGATAGGCCATGGGTTTCCTGCTTGTCTCGCTTTGCATTACAGGCAGCAGCTATTCATCATGGGGTTCTTGCTGGGTACAAAATGCCGTCTGTACAGCAGTGGTTGATACCTGTGGTATACTTGCTGGATGAAGAACACGTTTGAGACAGCACCACAGCAGCACCAAGTTCCCTTGTCGTTCAAAAAAGGCTTGATATGATAGCCCTTGTCAGTGAATGAGGCTGTGAACAAACACAACAGCAGTGGCCAGTTTGGACAACGGTGACCACTTGCAGCAACTTCAATTTAGGTAAAAGCGCATTCTGCCCAGTGTGGCGTGCGATGTGATTTCATACATGGAGACCCGAACACCGTCAACAACGACAGACAGCAGCAACAAGCAACAGCACCAAACAACAACAGCAACAGCAAGCAGCAGGAGTGATACAAGCACTTCATCAATTCGTACATTTGGTAAGAAAGCCCGTGCCGAGTGCCGATCCGAGCGAGGGCTGGCGCGGCACGAAACCACGCGTTCTCCCTATTATATTATCGTGTCACCCACCGGCCAACCCGACCCACCCACCCACCCACCCATCCGCAAGCCCACCCACTCCACCACCACCCCCCACCCACCACCCACCCACACCACCCACCCACCCACCACCCACCCCACCCACCCATCCCACCCACCGACCGCCCACCAAGTACCCACCACCACCCGGACTCCGACCGACCACGCGATGAACAAAAAAAAGGCGAAATGCAGCACCCACGCCGATAACAAAAAAAAGGGGGCCGAAATTGCCAAGAACGGAGTATCTTCAGATAATGGGACAACATCACCAACAACCAACAACACAACTATTATATATTCATAATTAGGGGTTGAACCCTGCTACGAAGTACCCGGCGGGTACCCGGCGGGTATACCCGGACAGACCCTACGCGGTTGACGGGAGGGGCCCGGCGTCAAAACCCGCGAGTTTTCGGAACCTGGGGGTAATGACGCTACGAATACCCGAGTATTGACGCCACGGGTACCCGGATACCCGCGGGTATTCGGGTACCCGCGTGTTTTGAGTACCCCCGGTTCAATGTCCCTCCGTAATATATCTTAAGAAAAAGTTATCGAATCAGATTCCAGGTACTGCTGTACCTGGTATACGAGTATACGCAACAAACACGCAAACGCTGAATTCTCAACGCGAACGGGGTGGGAAGACATGAATTGGTTTCCATGCGCAAAGAGTGAAAGTGCACATAACCTGCAGCAGCAGTGGTAGCTGTACCCGTGGTCTTTTTTTTCAGTTTTGTTTCCTGGTTTAGTCTCTTCACATCTACAGTACTCGTAGTCAGTACCAGCTGGTCAGTACTGCTGCATGATACCTTGTATTACAGAGTAGTGAAACACAACATTTACCATGCCACACGGGTGATACGGTAACACACCCGCCTGGGACGAATTTCGGAACCGATTTTCTCCAAAACATGCCTTCGAGGGGCCATGGCTTAGGGGGGCCATTTTCTCCATAACGTGCCTTCGAGGGGCCGTGGCCTAGAGGGGTGATTTTCTCCAAAACATGCCTTCGAGGGGCCGTGGCTTAGAGGGGTGGCTTTCTCCAAAACATGCTTTCGAGGGGCCATGGCTTAGAGGGGCGCACACAACGAGAATGGTGGCTTTGGAAATTTCTCGTCGAGATATTTCCAATAGTCGCGTTGCTCGGGGCTTACACTCTCCCCGTTGTTGAGAAAAAACCAGCTTGGAAATTTTATCGGAGGGGGTGTGATAGCTTATCACCCGGGTGTGATACTACAGTCAGTACTGTGGTAATAAAACACACCCCTTACTGTAGTAATAGACAGATCTCAGCGTTTGGGAAGTCGGCAAGCGATGGGAAATGGGAATGCTGAACCCTATGGTATAGAAGTATATGTATATCTGGGATCACAAGGATAGGAATGGACGAGCAGAGGAAATACTGAACCCTATGTAGAAGTGCCCGCGATGAAAATCAAGGCATGTTTGTACCGGGGCGCGGGGGGGGGGGGTACTCATACGCTGTTTGTCTTGGTCATTTGACCATTGACCACGCATCCGTTTCGAGGGGAGGGGGGAGTACTCGTGTCATGCATGGCCGTAGTCGTATGACCATAGACCCTTGCATCTCTACAATACCAAGAAGGAGCACGTCAGGTTTTCACCGACCAGGCAGGCATTGCTTGCACCACGCGCGAAATGCTGTGGGGTGTTGGGCGAGTCGCATGAAGGGTGAGCTGCATCCTACTGAGAACCTCTTTTGAGGCGGGGGGGGTAGTGTAGACGAAAAGACTTATAGAACACACGCTTTTTGCTTTTTGCTGGAGCTCCTGGGTGAGTACATATTGAATGCGCGGGATTGCCCTTTGTTACTTCAGAGTTTGCTCGTACGCCATCGTGTATATTCACTGTTATCATCGAGTACAATTAACGTCGAGTACGATCAACTTTTTCATCGAGTACAATCAACCTTGCCATCGAGTTACAATCATAGCCATCATCGAGTATAACCAACGTTATCATCGAGTGTATACAATCAACGTTATCATCGAGTGTATACAACCAACGGTATAATCGAGTACTATCAACGTTTGGTGAACGAAAAACCAGCAGAAGTCAATAAACTGTAAAACGGTTTCCTTGTAACAACCCACAGCAATATCTTAACACTACTATTGTCAACTGTCAAGAGTCGATGAACGATATCATGAGCCAATGAACGACTTGCGTAACGAATATATAGAGCCAAAATGAACGACCGAGCTGAAATATCCTGCGCTCACGGTGGCCCTCAGGGGCCGGCTGGTGGCAACTTACTGCCTTTTAAGGTCAAAAAGAACTTGTATAGTCTCACCGGCCGACCCGTCCGGAAAAGACTAACAACACGGATAACCGCCAACAGCAACACCGGCCACAACACCAACATCAACAACAACAGCAACAACAACCACAACAACAACAACAACAACAACAACGGCAACAACAACAACAACAACAACGAAACAACAACAACAACAACAACAACAACGAAACAACAACAACAACAACAACAACAACAGCAACACCAACAACAACAACAACAACAACGGCAACAACAACAACAAGGAAACAACAACAACAACAACAACAACAACAACGAAACAACAACAACGAAACAACAACAACAACAACACCAACCGAACCACCAGCCCACCAGCAGTAGATAATCTCGGGCAAAGCCGGACCCCCCACATACCGCAGGTCCAATTACGGCACAGCACGTAGCCGAAGGGTCATTCCTGACGAACGCCAAAAATATATACTTCGTATATAAAACACGATTCGTGACCAAAACAACCACGATTCGTGAGATTTGTAAAATTGGCGTTACAAATATCGCGTTAGTTAAAACAATTATCGCGTTTTTTTGTTTCGAAGTGTGTCTGCACGTCTGCTCGACGAAACCCCTATATGAACCTTGGTGGCTTTTGCGACAGAAAAAAAAAGCCATACTATCGGTAGAAAGAAGTCGTTTTCACCGTCTGTTTCGTTGGCCGGTAGGCACGCGTGGCCCATGACAAGACCTCCGTGTGTCGTAGGGTTAAAAAGAAAAAAAAACTAAAAAACCCTTTGTTTTAGGTGAAACGTCTTCTCAAAATTTGCCTACTTCGATAATAGCCGGTAAACATGTAAGGCATGCATGACCCACAAGGGAGACGTCTATCTGTTCGTGGTGGTTCGACAGACGAACACGCCTCCTTACACGTTAAAAAAAAATGACGGTTTCATCGCCCGCTTCGTCGGACCGATGCGCACACATGCGCCCTCGATGAAACCAGACCCCCTGTTCATGGTGTTTGCGTCAGAGACAACCGCAACTCCTACCTATGTAGCCTTTGTTTTTGTTCGGGATTGGGGTCACAGCAGTACGGTAAAAAAACAAGGTTGCAGCCCTGCTCAAGGAGACGAACAACTTATTTAATGTCCGAATTTTTTGTTGGCGGGCCCGTACGTACGTACGTACGTATATATGTGTAACCACACTATTTTTTTTTGTGTAATCAAAACAAGAGGAAAATAATTTCGGACAAGAAACGCCGACAGGAGAAAATACACATATAATATACATATAATATATATATATATCATATACTTCGAACTATATACCAGGTATACACATACGCGCACCTTTTGTGCGGCGGAGTTGCCGCAGTAACAGGGTGCCTCTCGAACCTCCTTGCATGAATGATTGCTGGTTTGCGGTGTCCGCCACCCCCGCCCTCACCGGAGCAGGCGGTGGTGGCGGGCACCGAAGGCCAGCAACATCACTGCAAGGGGCCCGGGAGGTACCTGACACCGCGGTAACTTTTTTTTTTGTTGGCGGGCCCGTACAGCAGAAGCCACACTGAATTCTTGTGTAAATGAAAAAAAAAAACACGAAAGATGAAAATACGAACAAGAAACACCCAGGGACAGAGAAAAACAAACATGTTTTTTTTTGTCCTTGTGAAACCCCCCAGAAAGGCTTTTTTTGTAACCCCATCTCGATATATTGCAACTTGCGCCGCCTTCGTTTCAGGGGACAATGGTTGTTGGCATCAAGGATTGAGTAAGGTTTTTTACTCATAATACGCGCCGCTTCTGTCCCGAATTGTTACGGACATGATTTTTCTATTGTAATACCCGGTCAGCCCTTACATTTCCGGACACGCTGGTTGATAATACTCAACTCCTCATATGTTTTGCCCCCCTATGCCTGTGTCCGAAAAGTACACATCCATAGAGTGGAACCGTTCCACGGTTACATGGAAACTCGCGAAGTCACGAACCCACACACAAAAGGTTAGGTTGCATGTCCCCGACCGCCAACCTCTCGTCCCCGTACCCCGACCCCCAACCCCAGAGCCCCTACACCCGTGACCCCCAACGCCAACCCCAGACCTCTGACGCCCAACCTCGACCCCAAACCCCCGACCCCCAACCCCTAACCCAAACCCCTGACCCCCGACCCTTGACCCCTAACAACCCCGACCCCAAACCCCCGACGCCTACCTCCGATCGCAAACCCCGGACCCCAGATCTCCGACCCCCAATGCCGACCCCTGACCCCCAAACCTCGACCCCTGACCCCCAAATCTCGACCCCAGACCCCTGAACCCCTACCCAGACTCAAAGTCCGACCCCCATTTCCCCAACCCCCAATTCCCCAAACCCCAAATCCCCGACCCCTGACCCTCGACCTCCAACCCCGACCCCCAGTCCCCAACCCAGACCCCCGACCCGCAACCCCGACCCCTAATGCCTACCTCTGACCCCCGACTCACCTCCCGTGGGTTTACAGCGCTGCGCACCACCGGCGGGCGGCAGCCGTCGACTCTTGTGGGGGGTAGATCGCAGCATGGACCAGTGGAACCTCAACCCGCCAGACGACGAAGACCCGTACGCGCCGGACTGCTCCTCTAGAGCGGCGGAGGGTTTCTACGTGGGGGCGCTTTACGGTGCGGTCGGGTTTTTTTTTTTTTCGTTTTCTACAAAGAAAAAAATGTAATGTTTCCCCACATGTTTCTTACCTGGTATATACCTGGCACATGCAATAATATTAGTATTAACACCACGCCTCCTAAGAAAAGAAGGTAAATAAATACCACTCTGTCCCGAAATATAAGCACCGTTTTGATTAAATAGTAATGTAAAAAAATGTGCTTATATTTCGGGAGAGAGTGGTACGAGGTACGTATATCCTCCCACTTTTCTTGTAGGTTTGGTTAGAAACGAAATGTCAAACGAATCGTGATATCTTGTCCTCTGCTCGAATGTCACGAATCGTGAGTTTTTTTTTTTTTTCTTGGTAGTGTTTCTATTTTGTTTGTGCGTAGTATAATTATGTGTATCCTACCTCGCGAATTCCTCGTAGCGGCAGCTGTATACTAAGCACGAGCGAATGGGACTTTCTATTTTACACCGCGCCCCCAAAAAGGTACCCCCCCAAAAGGTGTTTTTGTACCCCTTTCACGCAGGTTGAAGCCGGATTGTGAGATATTCTACTAACAACGCCGACCGAGATCAACATAATATCATATAAATACCACACTATGTCCCGAAATATAAGCACCGTTTAGTTTAAATATCAATATGCCAACCATCCTTATATTTCCGGACAAAGTGGTAAGATGCTCCAAATGCCACCAACGCTCGCACGCACGCACGCACACAAATTGACCACAGCAGTTATTATAGTTACAAATACCCTGCTGCGCTGCGTACCTGGTACTTCCAAGCGACAGCTACACTGTACGTATATACCATGTGCTGTTGAGATGATTTTATTTTATTTTTATTCGCTGATGCAATTTTGTCCTGGTTCCTGGTTTATGTATGGCCTATTTTTCGCACGACGTATGCCAGTATGTATGGCGTGGCACCACACGTGGCTGAATACATCTCCTATTTCGTATTCGCTATGTA
>MEHQ01000474.1:0-31889 GCA_008828725.1 Saccharina japonica
GTAGTAGGCACGGAGGTTTCTGTGTGCGTGTTTTTGGCCCTTCGGACGGATAAACGTGAAGTCCTGGAATGTTTTGTCGTGCGGGACTTCGGATGGTCGTCACGTGCGGGTGGGGGTGCGCCGTCATTTTCTTTGTGTGTTGGTGTGTGTGCACTCCCTTGTGTTGAATTCGGTCGGTCGCCAGCCAGGCCAGCGTTTTACTTTATTTCATCAGAAGAAGACCACCTACCAACCCACCCACCCACCCACCCACCCAACCCACTCGCATTCATAAATGAACCGAGGGGGAAGTCGGGCCTCGCTCATACATCCCCGGCCACATATATACGTACAAAAAACGTTTTCGCGGTGAAAACTCGTTTGTGGAGTCTGTGCCGGTTGCCGATACTATATATACAGTGCCGCTATTATACATGCAGTACGGGTAGAGGTATTTGCTGCTGGCGCATACATACACACAGCAGCACTTGAAACATAAAAGAGGGGGACCATTATCGTGTACAGCAGTACCAATAATAACCTCTGTATACCTATCGTCGTATATAGCGACGGAAAAATCGGCACTACCACTACTACTACTATTATTTACGGACGACCATAGTAAATACGACCTACGGTATATACACACAAAAACCTATATACTTGCCTATTTCTACTAACAATATTTGGTCCTATTCACTATGGTCCCCCGTTGCTTGTATATATATCTATTCGCTGATGCACAGCAGCAGCAGCAGTCGCGTGCTGCTTGATATCTCATACACCCCCGGTGAGTTGAGTTGAGCTGAGTTGAAATATATTATGAATAGCTCTCGATGTTTTCTTGCGGTTACTAACTACGTACACGACTAAAACATTTATCTATCCCACACCTTTTTCCGAGGGCGACCCGACGACTACAGCGTTCACCGCCAGCGTCGACAGCTCATGCGGGGCCACGCGCGAGAAGCGGGGGTCGTTCTCCTTTTCCAGCATCGACTTTTCCTCCGCCTCCGCCCCAAACCCGCCCCTCGCCGGCGCCTTCTCCTCCGCTACCTCCGGAGACATCCCGGCCCTCCCGCCAGCCACCCCCAACGAGCCCCCCGGGCCCCTCCCCAAGCCGCCCCCCTGCTCTTCCTCGGCGTCGTCTATAGCCATCGCGACGGCCGCCTGCCTCGCCGAGTTCCAGTCAGTAGCGCGGCGACTGTGATCGTTCATCAAATCGCTGCTGCTGCTGATGTTGTTGTTGCTGCTGCTGCCGATGCCGCCGCCGCCGCCGCCGCTGCTGCTGCTGCTGCTGCTGCTGCCGCTGCTGCGGCTGCTGTTGCTGCGGCTGCTGATGCCGATTTCCGCGGGAAACATCCCCCCTTCTCCCTCGCCCCCTCCGCCTCCGCCCCCTCCTCCTCCTTCCTCCTGGACAGCGCTCGCTGCGGCTTCTGCTGTCGCTGCTGCCCTCACGATTTCCTCCGAGAACGCGCTGCTGGTCGCCCGAGCTCTCGCCGAGCTGTGCATGGACGGCGGAGCTCGTATTCCCTATACATATACATTAATATATATTCCATATAATATATATATATATATATTATATTCCATGTCCCGAGTTTTTAGAGGTAACGCAAGCACGGGGTTTGTACAAACGAACAAAAAAACGCGTGCATGCGGGGGGTGGGGAACGGGTATACGAAAAGGGGGGGGCGTTACAATGCAGCACGGTTTAGGCCAAAGAGGTTTTTTACTTATATACAACAGCAGAGCCCTCTCGAACTAAAGAAGGAAAAAAAAAAAAAAAAAAAAAAAAAAACAGTCGCCACTACCGTGTTATTTTTTTTTCAATCACACGCTCGATGGGTGAGTGGCCTCTCCCTAACTCAAAAGTGGCCCACGGCATCGAAGCACCTCAACAGGAACTTCGCCGGCTCGGAGCAACCCTGGGGTACGCGACAGCGCGGGCAACGGCGGCGACGGTGGCGAGGTGGGGGTCAGGGGTGGAGGCGGGCGAGGGGTGGGGTGGGGCGGTGCGGGGGGTGCGGGTAAGGGGTAGGGGTGGAGGTAGGGTGGGGGTGGGGTGGGGATGGGGTGGATGGGAAGGGGGGTCGGGGGTGGGGTGGGGTGGGGTGGGGTGGGGTGGGGTGGGGGTGGGTGGGGTGGGTGGGGGGGGTGGGGGTGGGGGGGAGGGGGTGGAGATCGGGGTAAATAGTTTACTTGTGCCGAAAAACAAGGGTACGGCAGGCGTACGTACGTCTTCCGAGTGATAATTCTAGATAGGGTGGTGTCAGTGTTGAGACGAGGGCAGATTCAGACCACGCGGGGGGAGGCAACAAGGCACCGAGCAAAGAGAAGCAACAAAAAACAACAGCAGTACATAGGGAAAGAGAAAGGTGACCGCCGGACAAAAAAAAAAAAAAGTAGAGCAGTGTCGCCTAAAAAAAAGACGCACCTTGACCTTGTTAGCGGTACCACCACGGAAGCCAGCTCGTCGAATCTGCCCACCAGCCAGGGCGTTGTCGCCTCCCTGCACGAGAAAAAAAAAGAAAACGAAATAAATAATGTTATTGACCGGAACCGTTCAAACAAAAAACACACATGACAAAAAACAAAGCACCAGAACAAAACAAAACAAAAAGGAAATTAGGGTGGGAGTGAATGAATGAACCAAAAGCACAAACAAACGAAACACAAAAATGTCAGAAGACTTCGTAAACAAACCCGAAAAAAAAAGAAAGAAAAAAAAACGGGAACACAAAAAACAGCACGAGAACAAAAAAAAAACTACAACAGCAGTGCGTATAAAGTAGGAAACAAACAACCAATGCCACGATTTCGAACAAAACACGGGCGGCCGTGGGCAAGGCTCTCGCGCATTCCTCCGAGCAACCGAGAACAAAACAACACGTGTGGTCAGGAAGGAACTCGAGAGGCCTCTCCCAGAACACAAGAACAAAACCGGAGGGAGACCCGAAGGGAGAGAGAGTACCTACCGTACAATACCATATATATATAGCACCACATGTGGACAGAAAAAAAAAAAGAGGGGAGGGGAGGGGAGGGGAGGGGAGGGGAGAGGGGAGGGTGTTACTTACACGCGCTATGTTTCCTCTGCAGAGGGAAAAACGATCAAAAAACAAAACAGCACAAGATGAACAACGCACGGTTTTACAAAATTCGCTTTTTTCCTTTTCTACGGCGGTTGAGCCCTGTATTTTGCGAACATATCGGCTTTGGTGATGGTGGAGGCGAGTTAACGTGAGAAAAACGAACAACAACAGCAGCAGCAAGCTGCAGCAACAGCAACAACGACAACAACAAGCACCGACAACCCTAACAATGAACACCAAACACATTAACACTACTGTAATACCAACACCGACTATTCCAATACCAACAGGAACAATAACAACAGCAACAACAGCAACACCACCAACACAACACAACAACAAAAACACCCCCAACACCACCAACACCACCACCAACACCACCTACGTCGCCAACACCAACACCAACACCACCCACCCACCTCCTCCGAAACGACATCGTAACAGCCCTTGATCGCCTCGCGCGCATTCTCCGCGTAGCGCATGGTATCCTCTGCCGTCTGCCCACACAACATCGCCCCGACCCCTATCCCCGCCCACAAACACGCCACCCCCGCGGAAAGCCTCGCCCGCTGCGCCCTCCGCTTCGCATCCCTATCGCTCCCCGCCTCGCCCATGTTAACGTCCCTCGCGATGCCCAAGCCTCCCCCTTCCAATCGAACGAGGGGGATCCCCCCGCCCCCGCCCCCGCTTCCCGCGTCAAATCCGGCGGAAACCCCTTTTCCGCCGCCACCGTCGGTCGAAAAAAACGGCTTTTCGTCTTCGCCGGGCATGCCGAACTGGCCGTCGCTTAGTACGTAGATCATCGCTCCTCGGATCTCATTCTGGGTCATGGGATGATGGCAAAAAAAAAAAATGAGGGACGTGAAAAATGGGGCACAGCAGTGGCGGGTCAATGGTCACGGGTTGCGGGGGTCTCCATATGGTGGCACGGGGTGGGTCATGGTCAGGATAATCGTCATGGGTCGTGGGTCATGATCGTGGTCACGGGTCACGGGTCACGGTTATATGGGTATTAGTCATGGGCCGCGGGCCGTGGGTCATCATCGTGGTCGGGTCGCGGGACATTCTCATGGGGTCGAAGGTCGTGGGGTCATTATCGAGGGTCATGAGGTCATTATCGCGGGTCGTGGGGTCACTATCGCGTGTCATGGGGTCATGGATCGCGGGTCCTGGGGCCATTATCGTGGGTCATGGGTGGCGGGTCGTGGGTCACGGGTCATGGGTCCCGGGTCACGATTGTGGTTATGGTCATGTGTCATCGTTACGGTGAGGGTTAATGGGCGTGCTCGTGGGCGTGCGCGTGGTTGTGTGGACAAGACCGGGAGCGGCGGGACGGAGGATACGGACGAAGCGGTGAGGATAGGGGGGGGGGTGCGGGGTGACTCATCGTCGTGCACGCCGTAGTTCGTATTACCGATAGACCTCGCATCGCCTACAGATGCGCGCGGACCGGAAGCAGCGTTGGGTTTTCACGCAACGGCCAGGCAGACATTGCTCAGCACCCAGCTGTGGCAGTGGGGCCGAAGCGCGTGAGGGTGTTGCGTGAGTCGCATGAAAGGGGCAGCCTGCATCCTACTAAGGAAGCGCACGCCCCTCTGTGCACAGGACCTTGCATATCGCGATGACAGCTGGCGGGGGGGGAAAAAGGGGGGGGGGGCGGCAACATGAACTACATCACTTGGGGGGGGGGGAAAACACTTGCAAGTGGAGTTAGATACACGTTTCTGTACAGCAGTGCACTATTACGAGGGACCATATAGTAAATACTCGTATATAGGGACCTACGATTTAAAAAAAAAAAACTACATAATATTTCCCTATTTTTACTACGAACAATATTTGGTCCCTATTTACTGCTGTGGTCTTCCGTAAAATCATAAAAAAAAAGGGTGGGTTTGGCTTATAACCCATTCATAACTGAAAAAAATGTCCCACACTAATTCCAAGTAGTTTGTCCCCAAATTCGTGGGACCAGTTCTTAACCCATTCATAACTGAAAAAAAATGTCCCACACTAATTCCAAGTAGTTTGTCCTCAAATTCGTGGGACCAGTTCTTAACCCATTCAGAACTGAAAACAAATGTCCCACACTAATTCCAAGTAGTTTGTCCTCAAATTCGTGGGACCAGTTCTTAAGGGGTTAACGCACCTCTTGCACGATCTGAGTGCAGGAGCCGAAACCGGTGAAAAAGGAGTTGAGGTGGCGGTTCTCGGCCATCCCTAGCATCCCCGTGGCGATGGAGGGGGTGAGCCTCACAACGTCGGAGATTCTCGGGGCCTTGGGACGGGGCCGCGCTCCTCCCTGCATGCATATATACATTTACCATGAACGAGGGGAAAAAAAAGTGTGTGTGATGTGCTCATGTGTGATGGATGGTGCGTGTGCGTGAGCGTGTTATTAATAGTGCGTTTGTGTACGTGTATGTCTATGTCTATGTCTATGCTTATGTCTACGTCTATATACGTGTATGTGTAAATGTGGGTGTGTTAATGTGCACGTGGGTGTTTAAGGCGTGTGCGTGTAAGGAGCGGGGCGGAGGTACCGAAGACACGCCTCCATATACCGCAACAACCTCCAACCAACACCAACACGACCCACCTCGAACGGGGGGGGTGCCAACAACCTCCAACCAACAACCAACAGCTACGCGTACATACCTCACCTCCAACCAGCGGCCACACAACCAACACCATCAGCGGGCATCAGGAAACACCCAACACTGCCAACACCGACCGCGGACGAACACCAACACCAACACCACTCTCGCCCGAAACCATCCCTACCCCTACCCCCACCCCCACCCCCACGCCCACCTTCACTCTCATCCCAACGCTCACCCCACCCCCACCACCACCACCAACCAGCAGCAGCAAAACAACCAGGGCACGCACGCGAGAACAAAACCAACCCTCCCGCCCACCTACCTACCCACCCACCCACCCACAATTGGAGAACGCGACGACAAAAACCTACCCACCACCCCACGGACCTACCCCCCCAAAAACGGAGAACCGCCTACGTCAAAAACGCTACCGCTGTGGCCTCGTCCCTCACCTCCTCGCCCCCCACCCAGTCCAGCATGCTCGGAATCGGGACGCCTCCCTCTCCCATGACCCCGCCCCCTTCCCCCCCTCCCTCCCCGTCGCGAAGCCCGGAACCAGAGCCGGATCCCATCCCGCGCTGTCCTGCCCCTCCTCCCGCGGCCTCGTCCGCATCGCGGTCACGCTTCGGCTTCGGGCCCCTGCACACAAAAAAAAAAAAAAAAAAAAAATACATTGAAAAATACACATAATGAGTAGGGGGGGGTTTTCCAAACATTAAAAAACATTAAAAAAAAAACATTGGAAAAAAACATTGGAAAAAAAACACTGAAAAACAGTTTTTGCTATCATACGTATAAATACGGGATGAAAACAAGCACCACAACTACTAATAACTGCGACTGTCCGGAAAACAACAAAAAACGTTTGGTTCGGTTCGACTCGAGTTTGGTTCGGTTCGACTCGAGGTCTGTACTCGTACAATACATACAGCAGTACGTATAGCACTTTCCCTTTGACCTATATAAAGTGCCTTCCCTTTGCAAGCTGTGTTGATACTTCAATCGCGCGTATTAAATGACCCAGGTATACTGTATACCTGGTATATACTATCAACAGCTTGTAGTAACACAAGGCAGTGGTACTGCTGTAGTAGCACTCTGTCCGGACCGTTTTGTGTGAGCAAAGGAAAGGGAAAGGGGGGTGAGAGGTGAGAGCAGCGTGCCGTACATGTGCATACATACATACCTCCTCTCCTTCTTGCTGTACTTGCACGCCACGCCTTTGCCCGAGCACAGCGTGCACGGGTTGATGCCATCGCCGTCGCATCGCCTGTTCAAATCATAAAAAACATGAAGGCGACGGGAAAAAACGACGTAAGACGACGACGATGACGACGACGACAAGCGGTACGAACCGACGGCAGGGCCGACCGACGAAAACACGGTTATATGTACATACTGTATACTGTGTAGGCCGGTCAGGACAAGAACTAACCAATCAACGACTCGAAAGGAAGGCTGCGTTCGGCTTATGAACAAACGGACGGCGACCGACACTAAAAACAACAACCGCAACAACAAAAATACGTGTGATAGCAATCAATCGCCATCAGCAACATTTATGTACTGTATATATATTATACGAGTATACGTAATAAACCTAAAACAGAAGCAGCAGAAACACCTGGCGAAACAGCTAGATGCTGTGAATCTACGAACGGGGTAAATAAAATACACGCCGTTCGTGTGTGCAGCTCCCTATACCAAATACTACCCACTGGCACTGCTACGTGAACGTTCCCGAAGTCCAAATTGGTCCTGCTGCTGGTCGTGTTTTCCGGAATAGTGACCGCGTACACACATACACGATGACGTGACCAACCTACACATATATGATGAATGACCACATATAACATAAAAAAAAGGGTAATACCACCGCGGGACAGCCGCCAGGCCAGCCGAAATTTCCAGAGGTACGTGAGTACGTACCTCGTATTCCAGCATATTATATTATGTCTGTGAGAGACGACGAGACACGAGACAGGATTGGAGACGCCTGGTTGCGGTGGTCACGAACCGGCACAACAATCAATGCCACTGCTGCTGTGACAAATCAACAATCATAAATGAAACAAAATCGATACCCGCCGTCAGCCATCGCGCAACGGTTCTTCCGCCGAACCTATACCCCGTGCAAAAACAATACTATTACCAGTTATATACGGGGGGCCATAGTAAATAGGACCTACGGTATAAACAAAAACCTATATATTTACCTATTTTTACTAACAACATCTGGTCCCTATTTACTCTAGGTCCCCCGTAAATAGAACAGCTCGTATGTTGCTCCTGTATACCGGTATCTTTGCGCCGAGACCATTTTTTTTTGCCGGGTTTTTTTCCGGATAACTTTCATGCAGGTCGGCCAAGGGTTGGGGTTGGGGTTAGGGTTAAGTTTAGGGTTGCGTGTATATATGGCGTTTTGTCCAAAATGCCTCCTCGTACCTCATAATACTGGAACCTTACGCCGAACACACAAAAATTCGCTTTTTCATATATATATACATACAAGGTTTCCTACGGTCATGTTTATATACATGCCTTGCATAGGCGGCTCAGCGCAGGCTCCCAAAAAAGGAGCAAAAAAAAGAAAACAAAAAAAAGGAAGGGAAACAAAAAACAAAGGGCGCCGGGGGGGGGGGGCAGAATTGCGCCCGGAGGGTACAATATTAATACAAGTATTAATATTATTAATATTACTCGTGCAACGTTTCTTTTCGGTGCATACATAGAATGTAGAGAGTGCACTATTAATATTAATACCTCATGCAGCATTTATGTTGTAATGTAGAGAGAGCACTACTTTTCTGTGTTATGTAATGGGTATGTTGAGTGCCGTGAACACTGCTGCAGACCTTGTGGCAAGTGCGACCGGCGCACACGGCGGGGGGCATCCATGCAGGGGTAGGTAGTAGGTACAGCAGTATAGGCTCAGAAGAAGCCTATCTGTGACGACATCCGCTTGCTGCTGTTGTGCAGCATCGTCCCGTAGAAAGGTGGCTCCGGAGAACTTGCACGTACGTGCGAGTCTAACGAATCTGCACGTACATTCAATACGGTTATATGTATAGCAGGAGTTGTAGATATGTATGGCCTACATGGGTAACAAATGGGATCGAGGTGCCAGGTGGGCCTCCGGCGGCTCCTGCGGAGGGCTGATTATATTTCTGCACCTTGTGGGTGGGAGCAGGGTGCCAAATGGGATCAGATCCGGGTGGGAGCAAGGGTAAAGACGGTGCAAAAGTACGTGCAGATCTAACAGCCCACAGCACGTACGTGCAATTATACGGCTGGTGGTAGAAAGGCTTACATCAAACGCAGTCAAACGGGGTATATCATGCACGCAACCACGCATCTTATTCACAGCGTATGTAGCGGGGTAGCCTTCGAAGCGTTGTCTGGGCCACGTGCAACGATCGCAACAGCAGCAGCAGCAGCTTAAATGCATAGCCTATAGGCGTACGTATAGAGCAGCGACACGAATAATATACGCATGTATTTATGTAACTATTAATAGCAGACGAAGCAAAGACAGCACAGCAGCAGCAACAGCAGCAGCAACAGCATATATATGTAGCAGCAGCACGCACAGATCGAGGCTGTGGTTATTATTTCCCGAGATTCGGCCTACAATCGATCACGGGAGTTTTTCTACTGCAATACAACAGCAAAGCAGTCTGTGCGACAGACTATCCATACACAGACAGCAGCAGCAGCAGTGGCATGGATTTTTTTATCCTTTTACTCGTATATAGGACTGGACTGCACAGAAACATAAATATGACACTGATTCCAAGTGTTTTCTCTCAACAACGAAAGTGCAGTCTTGAACGGGTTAAACTCGTATACATATGACATAATACTATTAATACATGGGTCATATACGGTATATAACTACTTTCAAACACACCCCGTGCAACGCAGCCACAAAAACGCAAGTACCACTTCGTACTGCTGTAACCGGAACATCAAAACCGAGGACACTTGAAAATAAATATCGAAATTTCCGGGAATTAGCGTCTGTGGTTTCAAGTTTCTAAGTTGAGTACCTGGTATGTACGAAGAGGATCTGCGGGACATAGCAACTTCGTTTGTCCCGTTTCCTGTTTTCCTACGATTATATCTCCGTTTCCATCTCGGCCTGTTGCCGAAACCAGGACCACCCTGTACTTACGTGCTAAGAAAAGCCTTATGTCAGGCATCATACGAATATATGTTGTATCGTATACAGCTGTCGTTTTTATTTTTTATCTATATACATGCCCTGGTACCTGGTATATATGCGAGAGTCGTGTTGAAAAAATTAAAAAAATAAAAACGACAGCTGTGAGATGGAGGATTTGGTCGAAACTCGTCTTTGCAAGCTGCGTGGGATACTTCCATCAAGCGAACTACGAGGTTTGAGGGGAACAAAATCTGACAGCTGCCTGTGGAACTCAATATCATGTACCAGGTACATACCATGTATCATACATACGCATCATATATATGATACATTATGTGTGAATCGATGTGATGCATTTGCTTCAGTATATTTACTTTTTATTATTTTTTCCTTTTCGCTTTTTTCGTTTTTTTATCTTTTTTTTTTTATCTTGAATGCACCTGGATTGCTAGCAGGGTAGGTCTTGCCTGTCGTATATGGCATTGCATTATTGTCTGCTCTGCTACTGAGCGTAGTATCTGTGTCGTAGTTTTGTGACCACAGAACTGGTACCTTTTTAGGATGAAGAATCGGCACGGACACTGGGTGTGCTGGATGTCGACGGGTAGAAAGGAAGGTTTAATGTGAAGAACACACACACACATGCACAACTCGACGCCATTACGGGGGACCATAGTAAACACTAGTAAATAGGACCAAAATATTGTTAGTAAAAATAGGGAAATATATAGGTTTTTGGGTATACCGTAGGTTCTATTTACTAGTATTTACTATGGACCCACGGAATAGTCGACGAGGGGAGAAAGGGGCTCAAGTCTTCTCGTGATAAAAGTGAAATCACGAACCTGGGGTGGATTGTTTTATTCGTATTTTTATGGTTTGTCTCGTTCGTGCGTTTTAATAATCGAAGTAACAACAAAAATGAATGAATACTGAAAGGTGATTTAAGGTTGCGGCAGCGTGCAAACCAGGGAATACCGGGGGCAGGAGAGCCTGCTGTGTGATCCCGGATTTGAGCTACGAAAGCGAGGGGGCTGGAGAAAGTAGTGCAAAGAAAATGGGTGGGATGGGGGGGGGGGGGTATACTTAATTTCCATGCATGGCCGTAGTCGTATGACCATAGACCCTCGCATCCCTACAATGCCGGGCAAAAGATGTCGGGAGACGGCACTTTCACCCCTTGACTGACGGCAATTTGTCTTTTTTCATCCTTGACTGACGCTAAACTACTAGTCTTTAGTGTGCAACAATTGGATCCACACCCTTGACCGATGCCCGTTTTTCCTTGACTGACCGTCTCCTGACATATTTGATGCCGGGACGGAGCAAGTCGGGTTTTCACCGACCAGGCAGGCATTGCTAGCAGCAGGGGGGGGGGGAAATGGCGGGCGATACCTCTGGTCCTATGGGCTTTTGACCCTCCAAAAAACGGAGGTTCATATATACCTCGTAGCCCATATAGGGGGGGGCACATATAAGTAGTTCGCCTGCGCCTATGGGCTACGACCCTACATAGTAGGCTTGCGCGGGCAGATCTGCGCGAGATCTATGTAGTTCGTCGGTTGAAGTATACCTGGTATATAAGATACGTATGTATCTACATTAGTACCTGTCCGTCCTCTGGGTACCTTCGGTGTGTTCGTCACGTTCACGTGTGTGTGTGCGTGTTCTCTCAGAACTGCAAAACTTATCCCACACAAACTCCCAAGTATTCATATTAATAGTTGGTCTCTAAAAACGGGGGACCGGTTCTTAACTCATTCAAAACTGAAGAAAAAAAACATCCCACACTAATTCCAAGTAATCTGTCCCCAAATATGTGGGACCAGTTCTTAACCCTTATAGGGCTGGAGTCCCGTTTTGGGGACAAATTACTTAGAATTAGAGTGGATTGTCCCCAAAACGGGACTGCAGTCCTAAAAGGGTTAAGGGGTTGAGGGGTTGGGCCGTTATTTTCCACCCGTGGACGTCCAGCACACCCAGTGTCCGTGCCCATTCTTCTTTCTACCCGTCGACATCCAGCACACCCAGCACTGAGCGTAGTATCTCTGTGTCGTAGTTTTGTGACCACAGAACTGGTACCTTTTTAGGATGAAGAATCGGCACGGACACTGGGTGTGCTGGATGTCGACGGGTAGAAAGGAAGGTTTAATGTGAAGAACACACACACACACATTCTACTCAACTTACTAGTAATAGCAACCAACTTTTTCTTCACAGGTCGTCAGTAGGAGGGGGAGATGAACAGCAAGGATTAGTTTCTTGCCTCTTTAGAGTACTTTTCGTGACGAACCAAGGCGTCTGATCGATATGCCTTCCCGATGACACAAATGTTGACCATGGTGTAGGCTTTTGCAAATACTCCTATGTTGGTGAAAACTGAGCATTAGAACTGGAGCTATGCCGTTTTCCGTAAGGCAGTACTGATATGTGTTGTATACCAGAAATGAGTATTCGCTGCTGTAAAAAAAACGAAAAATATATATTTTTCAACGATGGAAGACTCGTGTTTCATCATGACCGAAGGGGCCCCTTAAACGGAAGTACCCTCTTCAAACGGAAAACAAACACTGAACCGGATCTCGCAGTATTCTTATAATTTGGGCGGTACCGGGTACCCTCTTAGCAGCATTGTAGTCTATACAGCGGTACGGATACCACAGGAAACTACATTGTTTATATATTATGCAGAAAGCAGAGTACACAACACACAACACTGCTGCAATGCCCCATGTTCATGCGTACCGGGTACGACAGACACGACAATGAGTATAATTCCTACATATATGCTATGTAGGTAGATATGTACCACTCTGTACGTGTTTACCTACTTTAGAACTGCATCTCACTGTTGCTGGAAGAACGAAACACTTGGAAATTCAGAGGCGTATATTAAGATTCTGTAAACAAAAACAAAAAATAAGTGCGTGTATAAAACCCATACTCTCAGAAGAGTGGAAGCAGGGTCCAACTCCGCATATACATTGTTTTTTAAGTTCCGATAATATTTTCCCTCAAGGCGGTCGGGTTATTAATGGGATCTAGGGATCCTGCACTAGTATTCACCTGTACCACTAATTTGGGGTGTATCAGTGGTTTTACGATTATTATATTTCCTTTTCGTTTTCCCCTTCTACTTTTTTTTTTTTTTCTCTTTTTCTCTCGCATGCACCTGGATTGCTAGCAGGGTAGGTCTTGCCTGTCGTATATGGCATTGCATTGTCTGCTCTGCTTACTGCACTGAGCGTAGTATCTCTGCTGTTCGTAGTTTTGTGACCACAGAACTGGTACTTTTTTGGGATGAAGAATCGGCACGGACACGGGGTGTGCTGTATGTCGACGGGTAGAAAGGAAGGTTTAATGTGAAGAACACACACACACACGCACACACACACGTGTGTACGTAGTCGAAGTTGGGCCGAAGGGTCAACCATGCTCGTACATAGTCTCAAGCAGCAGCAGCAGACAGCACTACTGCTGTCATATATTACCCGTATAATACGTACCTGTGGATCTAGGTCGTATACGTAATCCTTGGTACCACAGATAAGACATGCATGGGGGCGTGCAAAGTGCGAAGAAGAGGGGGGGAGACGGGAAAGTTTTCCCACCGCGCATTCCCTCTTCCCAGTTCCATGTGCAAGTTGAAAAATAAATAAATAAATAATAAAATAAAAATAAAATAAAAATAAAATAAAATAAAATAAAACAAAGCTGAAGGTTGGATACAGCAGTACACTATTAATACCAGCACCACTACTATTATACTGCTGTTGCACGTATGTCAACAAAAAAAAAACGTTCGAAACTAATCCTTGCCAGAGAGAGAATCTTGGCAAGCTGCGTGTACTATTACGCGGGACTTACAGCAGTTAACAGAACCTACTCGTACGGTACAGACAATAACTTGAATATTTTCATATTTTTACTAGTAAATAGCAATATTTGGTCCTATTTGTCATCGTACCCCCCCGCAAGCTGCGTGTTATTACCGTATTACAGGGGACTTACAGCAGTAAACAGAACCTACGGTACAAACAAAACCTTACCAGGTACAAAATTTCCATATTTTCACTAACAATATTTGGTCCCCTATTRACTATGGTACCCCGTAAAAAATACCCCATACTCACACGGGTGATATATACTACTATTAATAAGACAACACATCTCCTCCGACGAATCTCGAAGCCGATTCTCCCGACGATCGGGGAAAGTGCAAACGCCGAGCGATGCTATCTCGTCTCGACATTTTTTCCAATAAAGCCAGTTTTTGAGGTTTGAACATGTGTGCCCCCCCCCCGCCCCTTTGCTATTCTGAAGAAACTCGGCTCGGAAATTGGACCCATATTAGTTCCCAACGGATGTGTTGTCAAATCACTTGATTTAACAGTATACGGTATGGTACCTCGGTCGTATGTAACACCTGTGGTGTTGCTGAAAGCTACGCAGTAAGTGCAATACGAATGTCGCTAATAATATCAGATACAGCAGTAGTACAGGACACCAAAAAAAAAGAAACAGGAAAAAGCTGGCCCAGGCTGGATTTCTTTTTTCGAGAGAGGGTGGTTTCTACCCTAATTTCAAGATAACGACTCTCGAAATTATTTATTTTCCTCGATTAATAGACATCAGCCCGGCTTTCTTGCTACATACTTATTACTACGTACGTACTGGTAGCCTGTTTATTTTAGTAGATGTCCTGTACTATTATTGTACAGGAACTCCCGCCGCAGGATAGCGTCGTCAACTTGTGCGTTGGGTACGGCGGACACTTCATTCAGGAAAACTCCAACTCGAAAGGGTTCCTGTCCCTATATCTTCTCCGGCGCCGCAAAACAAAACAAACAAAATAAACCCTAACCCTGCATCCCTGCGTTGCTGCTTCGTGCGGTCGTCGACGCTATGAATAAAAAAAATCGTAATTTTTTTTTTCGGCCGATTTCCCCCCTCTGAAAGCCCCAAGAGATTTTTCCGTAGTCCAACCCAACTTTGACTTACTGTAACACTTAACCCCTTTCGGGACCCCTTTTAAGGGACCCCCTTTTTTAATGGACCCCTTTGAGGGACCCTTATTTGGAGGGACCCTTTTTAAGGGACCTCCATTTTTAAGGGGCCCCCTTTTTTAAGGGGCCCTTTCTTAAGCGACCCCCTTTTTTAATGGACCCCCTTCTTTTAATGGACTATTTTTAAGGAACCCCTTCTTAAGGGACCCCCATTTTTCAATGGACCCCTGTTTAAGGGACCCCTTTTTAGAGACCCCCTTTTTAATAGACCCCCCTTTTTAAGGGACCCCTTTAATGGACCCCTTGAATGGAGCCGTTTTTAAGGGATCCCTTTTAAGAGACCCCCCTTCTAAGAGACCCCCCTTTTTAAGGGACCCCTTTAATGGACCCCTTTAATGGACCCCTTTTAAGGGATCTCTTTTAAGAGACCCCCCTTTTAAGAGACGCCCCTTTTTAAGGGACCCCTATAATGGACCCCTTTAATGGAGCCGTTTTTAAGGGATCCCTTTTAAGGAACCCCTTTTGTAAGAGAGCCCTTCTTCAGAGATAGCGACCAAAACAAACGATAACTTCCGCGATATCAACCGTCTGTATGTATGTACGAGCAGCGTGTATATCGTACGTCGTACATTATCATACGTCACAATGACAGGTAGGTATTGCTTCGGAGGTGTTGACAACATCCGAAGCCGTTGCGTACAACAACAAAAAAAAAAATGTCAGCACGCAACGCCCTTCGAATGCCACCAACATCAAGAAGGCAACACCTGTTCATAGTCACGACATACTCTACTCCCTGCTGTACAAAATCCGACAGTTTTTAGTACGCGACGACCTCGCAAACTACGAATATTTCGTAGGCAATGCCTGTTACACTCCGTAGAGTTTTCAGGGTCGAAAATCAGGCTCTCAGATTGGCCGGGAGGACAGGAGCTGCAGGCAAAACAAGCGAAAGGAGGGATAGGGGACCCTCGCCCCCCCCCCCCCCCCCCCAAGGTTGCTCCGTGCTTACAGAGAGGCATATTTCAATCTCCGGCGACAGCTACTACTACACAGAGGCACGTGTTGGTACCACTGCTGCTGCTGAAAATCACACCGCACTAGCACTGCTGCTGTTGCTCTCTGCTGTGGCTGATATCTGCAGCCATGTAGCTTTCGTTGCTGTTGTTGCTGCTGTTCTTCTCACACTACGATTACGGGGGGGGCATAGTAAATAGGACCTACGGTACACATAAAAACCAGTATATTTCGTTATTTTTACTGACAACATTTGGTCCCATTTAATACCCCCCCCCCCCCCCCCGGGAATAACGCATCGAGCCACAATTTAGTCAGAGGTTACAAGTTACAAGACATGCACGCAATGCTCCAAACAATTATTGCGTGAGGGAACAAAGTAAAGAAAATTAGGAAGGATGGAGAAAAAAAATGTGCGTATTCGTAATATCGTACCAGTATAATAGTAATATCATGGGTGATGTGTCATGTATTATGTACGAATGTATGAACAAGATATGCGGTCGTCGGGCCTATCTCGCCTTCGCTGTCTCTCTCTCCCTTCCTCCCTCCCTCCGTCCACCCCTCCTCTACCCGCAGTGACTGACCCAGGTCGAACAGATCGTGGACACAACGGACGCCAGCCCAACCGATCGCCGTCAGATCAAACAGGGGGGGGGGGGGGGGCTGGGCACTCACGCCCCCGCCCCCTATAAAGCAGATGGTGGCGATACAGCAAGCAGCACGGAGCGGCTGCCCAGCGCTACGTACGTGCAAGTGAGTATGTACCATTGCCGAAAGAGACGGCGCTTTGACTTCTTATTTTCCTGCTGGAGAAGCCCTATAGTAGTAGCAGCTTACAAATGAGTTTTCGACTAAAAAAAAACGATCTCACAGCTAGCTGTCGTTTTCTTATTTTTTATCGTAATTTAGTCTCGGAACTTCATGAGACGAAAATAGGAGGAAACTGGCAGCTGGAAATCCGTGTCGTGTGGTATACAGGATAATGATGGTATAAAAAAATATGATACAATGCTGTGCACTATGCATATTACGGGTATACTACTCTGGGCGTAAATATAAAGACCATTCAGTCTCCATATTAATGTCTAAACGGTCCTTATATTTACGCCCAAAGTGGTACGGGTTTGCATAAAACTGGAGGAGGCCGATGGTGACGATGTTATCTTGAACTAAGGTATATTATATATTTCCATAATTCATGTAGTGCTGTATCGATATCACGCGCACAAACTCCTCGTCCGACTACGTACAGGCAAAGCGGGAGAGAGGAGTGAAAAGAGACTTGAACGATCTGAGCGAACTGGCATGAAGGGACTGCTGGGCCAATCAGACAGTACGTAGTGAAACGAGGGACTGCTGGACCAATCAGGCAGACCCCCGGCGCTCCCGACAGGAGAACGCCACCCGAACGTTCAGGCCCCAAAGCACAGGAGAGGGTGGTGGCGGCGGTTGCAGTATCAATGCCAGTATTTTTAACAGAATACGGTCGTGATCGCAGGGACCCCCGGATGTCACTCTGGTCACGCTACGTACAGCAACATCGCTATCAATACTGCCACCGCTGCTGCTGCTGCTGCTCCGAATGACTGCTACGTAATAATACGACGTGTTGTAAGTGCGAATGGCCCTCAAAACTACAATTACGGGGTGGGCTAATGTAGTAAATAGGAGCTACGGTACACATAAAAAAACTGTTTATTTCCAATTTTTTAGTAACAATATTTGGTCCTATGTATATACTATGGTTCTCCGTAATACGTACCACTCTGATCCCGAAAAAAAAGCGCCATTTCGATTGGATGTTACTATACAAACGGCCCTTTATATCCCAAGTTAGAGGGGTGCACGAAATCACTTGTAAATAGTACGTACTATTATGTCCCGATATATAAGCACCGTTTGTATTCAATATATATATGAAAACGAGGCTTACATTTCGGGACAGATTGGTATTAATAGTTGGTAAAGCGACACTTGTACTGCTGCTGCTGTATCGGGCGGGGGGAAGGGAAGAAGACACCTGCCTGCGACCTGCGACCACTGGTTGTCCAGAAATACGCTGAGCGTTAAACATGTATGATGCCATACCCTTGGGGTAAAACTTGCACTTGTTGCGAGACGAGCTGGGAACAAAAGCCACGACCAAAAACAAAACTTGCGGAACGATGCGCACGTTTTTTTTTTTCAAGTTTCGTGTTCGTGGATTTGTGGGGCCGTGGGGGGGAGACATGGCGCTCCACACACACAAGCTCTGCGACAACGTATATAGCAATGGCTTTCTTAATTGCTTTATGCATACGAGATATATACTCGTAAACAACAGAATNTTGCAGCAACTAAAGTGGGCAAGTGGTACAGGGGGGTCCTCGAAGCGGCTGATCAGTTCATGGTCCGGTGGCACAAGGTCGAGGCGGAACTGAGTAGACAGCGCCACGCATCCGTTGCGGGGGGTGCAAAAGGGAATGGGAAGGGGGGGGGCAACAGTCGTACGGAAACCGCGGCTGATGAGAGCAGGAGGGAAACAGCCGACAGGGTAGCAAGGTACCAGGCTGACTAGTAAGTCCCACCTAGACTACCCGTGCCGCGCACCTCTGTAGCCGCTTCGAACGCGGCACTGTTTCTGGTGGTCTTTCTTTCCCTTTGTTTGTTTGTTTGTTTGATTTTTTTCTTATTTTTCTTTTTTTCATTTTTCTTTTTGCTTGTTGTATTGCCTGTTGTTGCTTCTCAAGGGGGGCACGACAGCGATGCTACAACCCCTCGCATCATTTGCTTCGTTTACTTTGTTTCACTTATTTATGTTACCGTGATCGCTTTTGCCTTTGTTTCTCCGCCTTCCGTATTTGTCCTAGGACTTTCTTTGGTGGCTTAGCTACGTACGTATTCATTTTGGTTTTGTCATTCCCCGTTCTCTTTCCGGGACTCTCGTGTGTTACACGAGAACGAAACGGAATTGAGTTGGAAGTGCCACGTACCCGTTGTATGGGTGGCGCCCAAGGGAAGGGAGACGGAGGGTGGGGGGGGTCATAGGGAAACCAGGACGGACGAAAGCAGGAAAGAGACGGCAAACAGAGTAGGTGCCAGACCGACTAGCTGGTAGAACCTGCCTGTACTATGGGCACAAACCTGCCTCGGCTGGCCTTCGGTGTGCTCCGGCTGGCTGTCCTATCCTGTCGTTCTCAGTCTTGCTCTGTTGGCGCTGTTTCGGTCCATTTTATTTTCTTTCATTTCATTTGGTTTTTTATTGGAGGTCGCATCTCCTCTGGGAGAAGCACGACACTTTCTTTCTTTTTTTGTCATGCTTTTTATTTGGTTGCTTGATTATTGATTTGCTTCAGTATATTTACTTTTTATTATTTTTTCTTTTCGCTTTTTTCTTTTTTCTCTTTTTTTTCTCTTGCATGCACCTGGATTGCTAGCAGGGTAGGTCTTGCCTGTCGTATATGGCGTTGCATTGTCTGCTCTGCTTACTGCAATGAGTGTAGTATCTCTGTGTCGTAGTTTTGTGACCACAGAACTGGTACCTTTTTAGGATGAAGAATCGGCACGGACACTGGGTGTGCTGGATGTCGACGGGTAGAAAGGAAGGTTTAATGTGAAGAACACACACACACACGCACACACACACGTGTGTACGTAGTCGAAGTTGGGCCGAAGGGTCAACCATGCTCGTACATAGTCTCAAGCAGCAGCAGCAGACAGCACTACTGCTGTCATATATTACCCGTATAATACGTACCTGTGGATCTAGGTCGTATACGTAATCCTTGGTACCACAGATAAGACATGCATGGGGGCGTGCAAAGTGCGAAGAAGAGGGGGGGAGACGGGAAAGTTTTCCCACCGCGCATTCCCTCTTCCCAGTTCCATGTGCAAGTTGAAAAATAAATAAATAAATAATAAAATAAAAATAAAATAAAAATAAAATAAAATAAAATAAAACAAAGCTGAAGGTTGGATACAGCAGTACACTATTAATACCAGCACCAGTACTATTATACTGCTGTTGCACGTATGTCAACAAAAAAAAAACGTTCGAAACTAATCCTTGCCAGAGAGAGAATCTTGGCAAGCTGCGTGTACTATTACGCGGGACTTACAGCAGTTATAACAGAACCTACTCGTACGGTACAGACAAAAACTTGAATATTTTCATATTTTTACTAGTAAATAACAATATTTGGTCCTATTTGTCATCGTACCCCCCCGCAAGCTGCGTGTTATTACCGTATTACAGGGGACTTACAGCAGTAAACAGAACCTACGGTACAAACAAAACCTTACCAGGTACAAAATTTCCATATTTTCACTAACAATATTTGGTCCCCTATTCACTATGGTACCCCGTAAAAAATACCCCATACTCACACGGGTAATATATACTACTATTAATAAGACAACACATCTCCTCCGACGAATCTCGAAGCCGATTCTCCCGACGATCGGGGAAAGTGCAAACGCCGAGCGATGCTATCTCGTCTCGACATTTTTTCCAATAAAGCCAGTTTTTGAGGTTTGAACATGTGTGCCCCCCCCCCGCCCCTTTGCTATTCTGAAGAAACTCGGCTCGGAAATTGGACCCATATTAGTTCCCAACGGATGTGTTGTCAAATCACTTGATTTAACAGTATACGGTATGGTACCTCGGTCGTATGTAACACCTGTGGTGTTGCTGAAAGCTACGCAGTAAGTGCAATACGAATGTCGCTAATAATATCAGATACAGCAGTAGTACAGGACACCAAAAAAAAAGAAACAGGAAAAAGCTGGCCCAGGCTGGATTTCTTTTTTCGAGAGAGGGTGGTTTCTACCCTAATTTCAAGATAACGACTCTCGAAATTATTTATTTTCCTCGATTAATAGACATCAGCCCGGCTTTCTTGCTACATACTTATTACTACGTACGTACTGGTAGCCTGTTTATTTTAGTAGATGTCCTGTACTATTATTGTACAGGAACTCCCGCCGCAGGATAGCGTCGTCAACTTGTGCGTTGGGTACGGCGGACACTTCATTCAGGAAAACTCCAACTCGAAAGGGTTCCTGTCCCTATATCTTCTCCGGCGCCGCAAAACAAAACAAACAAAATAAACCCTAACCCTGCATCCCTGCGTTGATGCTTCGTGCGGTCGTCGACGCTATGAATAAAAAAAATCGTAATTTTTTTTTTCGGCCGATTTCCCCCCTCTGAAAGCCCCAAGAGATTTTTCCGTAGTCCAACCCAACTTTGACTTACTGTAACACTTAACCCCTTTCGGGACCCCTTTTAAGGGACCCCCTTTTTTAATGGACCCCTTTGAGGGACCCTTATTTGGAGGGACCCTTTTTAAGGGACCTCCATTTTTAAGGGGCCCCCTTTTTTAAGGGGCCCTTTCTTAAGCGACCCCCTTTTTTAATGGACCCCCTTCTTTTAATGGACTATTTTTAAGGAACCCCTTCTTAAGGGACCCCCATTTTTCAATGGACCCCTGTTTAAGGGACCCCTTTTTAGAGACCCCCTTTTTAATAGACCCCCCTTTTTAAGGGACCCCTTTAATGGACCCCTTGAATGGAGCCGTTTTTAAGGGATCCCTTTTAAGAGACCCCCCTTCTAAGAGACCCCCCTTTTTAAGGGACCCCTTTAATGGACCCCTTTAATGGACCCCTTTTAAGGGATCTCTTTTAAGAGACCCCCCTTTTAAGAGACGCCCCTTTTTAAGGGACCCCTATAATGGACCCCTTTAATGGAGCCGTTTTTAAGGGATCCCTTTTAAGGAACCCCTTTTGTAAGAGAGCCCTTCTTCAGAGATAGCGACCAAAACAAACGATAACTTCCGCGATATCAACCGTCTGTATGTATGTACGAGCAGCGTGTATATCGTACGTCGTACATTATCATACGTCACAATGACAGGTAGGTATTGCTTCGGAGGTGTTGACAACATCCGAAGCCGTTGCGTACAACAACAAAAAAAAAAATGTCAGCACGCAACGCCCTTCGAATGCCACCAACATCAAGAAGGCAACACCTGTTCATAGTCACGACATACTCTACTCCCTGCTGTACAAAATCCGACAGTTTTTAGTACGCGACGACCTCGCAAACTACGAATATTTCGTAGGCAATGCCTGTTACACTCCGTAGAGTTTTCAGGGTCGAAAATCAGGCTCTCAGATTGGCCGGGAGGACAGGAGCTGCAGGCAAAACAAGCGAAAGGAGGGATAGGGGACCCTCGCCCCTCCCCCCCCCCCCCCAAGGTTGCTCCGTGCTTACAGAGAGGCATATTTCAATCTCCGGCGACAGCTACTACTACACAGAGGCACGTGTTGGTACCACTGCTGCTGCTGAAAATCACACCGCACTAGCACTGCTGCTGTTGCTCTCTGCTGTGGCTGATATCTGCAGCCATGTAGCTTTCGTTGCTGTTGTTGCTGCTGTTCTTCTCACACTACGATTACGGGGGGGGCATAGTAAATAGGACCTACGGTACACATAAAAACCAGTATATTTCGTTATTTTTACTGACAACATTTGGTCCCATTTAATACCCCCCCCCCCCCCCCCGGGAATAACGCATCGAGCCACAATTTAGTCAGAGGTTACAAGTTACAAGACATGCACGCAATGCTCCAAACAATTATTGCGTGAGGGAACAAAGTAAAGAAAATTAGGAAGGATGGAGAAAAAAAATGTGCGTATTCGTAATATCGTACCAGTATAATAGTAATATCATGGGTGATGTGTCATGTATTATGTACGAATGTATGAACAAGATATGCGGTCGTCGGGCCTATCTCGCCTTCGCTGTCTCTCTCTCCCTTCCTCCCTCCCTCCGTCCACCCCTCCTCTACCCGCAGTGACTGACCCAGGTCGAACAGATCGTGGACACAACGGACGCCAGCCCAACCGATCGCCGTCAGATCAAACAGGGGGGGGGGGGGGGGGGGGGGGCTGGGCACTCACGCCCCCGCCCCCTATAAAGCAGATGGTGGCGATACAGCAAGCAGCACGGAGCGGCTGCCCAGCGCTACGTACGTGCAAGTGAGTATGTACCATTGCCGAAAGAGACGGCGCTTTGACTTCTTATTTTCCTGCTGGAGAAGCCCTATAGTAGTAGCAGCTTACAAATGAGTTTTCGACTAAAAAAAAACGATCTCACAGCTAGCTGTCGTTTTCTTATTTTTTATCGTAATTTAGTCTCGGAACTTCATGAGACGAAAATAGGAGGAAACTGGCAGCTGGAAATCCGTGTCGTGTGGTATACAGGATAATGATGGTATAAAAAAATATGATACAATGCTGTGCACTATGCATATTACGGGTATACTACTCTGGGCGTAAATATAAAGACCATTCAGTCTCCATATTAATGTCTAAACGGTCCTTATATTTACGCCCAAAGTGGTACGGGTTTGCATAAAACTGGAGGAGGCCGATGGTGACGATGTTATCTTGAACTAAGGTATATTATATATTTCCATAATTCATGTAGTGCTGTATCGATATCACGCGCACAAACTCCTCGTCCGACTACGTACAGGCAAAGCGGGAGAGAGGAGTGAAAAGAGACTTGAACGATCTGAGCGAACTGGCATGAAGGGACTGCTGGGCCAATCAGACAGTACGTAGTGAAACGAGGGACTGCTGGACCAATCAGGCAGACCCCCGGCGCTCCCGACAGGAGAACGCCACCCGAACGTTCAGGCCCCAAAGCACAGGAGAGGGTGGTGGCGGCGGTTGCAGTATCAATGCCAGTATTTTTAACAGAATACGGTCGTGATCGCAGGGACCCCCGGATGTCACTCTGGTCACGCTACGTACAGCAACATCGCTATCAATACTGCCACCGCTGCTGCTGCTGCTGCTCCGAATGACTGCTACGTAATAATACGACGTGTTGTAAGTGCGAATGGCCCTCAAAACTACAATTACGGGGTGGGCTAATGTAGTAAATAGGAGCTACGGTACACATAAAAAAACTGTTTATTTCCAATTTTTTAGTAACAATATTTGGTCCTATGTATATACTATGGTTCTCCGTAATACGTACCACTCTGATCCCGAAAAAAAAGCGCCATTTCGATTGGATGTTACTATACAAACGGCCCTTTATATCCCAAGTTAGAGGGGTGCACGAAATCACTTGTAAATAGTACGTACTATTATGTCCCGATATATAAGCACCGTTTGTATTCAATATATATATGAAAACGAGGCTTACATTTCGGGACAGATTGGTATTAATAGTTGGTAAAGCGACACTTGTACTGCTGCTGCTGTATCGGGCGGGGGGAAGGGAAGAAGACACCTGCCTGCGACCTGCGACCACTGGTTGTCCAGAAATACGCTGAGCGTTAAACATGTATGATGCCATACCCTTGGGGTAAAACTTGCACTTGTTGCGAGACGAGCTGGGAACAAAAGCCACGACCAAAAACAAAACTTGCGGAACGATGCGCACGTTTTTTTTTTTCAAGTTTCGTGTTCGTGGATTTGTGGGGCCGTGGGGGGGAGACATGGCGCTCCACACACACAAGCTCTGCGACAACGTATATAGCAATGGCTTTCTTAATTGCTTTATGCATACGAGATATATACTCGTAAACAACAGAATGTCGTAAAACAATGTTAACCCTGCACCAGATGCGTGCCTTGTCGACGGGGGGTGGCTGATGTTGTCCGTTTCTTCAGTAATATTATAGTGGTACAGCAGTAATGGTCCCTCTCTAGTGTCGGTTGAATAGTGCCGGTTGCCCGGTATAGTGCCTGTAACATTGCTTGACACAGATGGGACTCACCGTGTGGTAGTGTTGGGAGTAGTGCCGGTTGCCGTTATAGTGCCGGTATTGTTGGCTGGCGCATACCGGCACCACGTATAGAGGGACCACTGCTGCTGTACTCGTATGCACTACGAGTATGCCACACCCATAAATAATCTCTTATTTGGGGCCAGACCCGAACCCTTGCATACGTAACGCAGGGTGTCCTGGTCTTGATCCCAGTATAAAACAGCAAACATGCTTAGATCCGTTCGAAACTCGAGCCATAAATGCTCAACTCCCAAATTCGTAAGTGCTGTCACGTACTGCTGTGTATGCCTGGTACCTGGTGTATAAAGCAGTTTAGTCTGCACGGAAGCATGTACAAGTACTTAAGAGGTACGAAAGAACAAACAGGTGACTGGGGGTGTATTCGTGTCATGCATGGCCGTAGTCTGGGGGGTGTACTCAATAGCCTCATGTCATGCAAGGCCGTAGTCGTGTGTCCGTACGAGACCCTCACATCCCTACGATGCCGGGACGGAGCATGTCGGGTTTTCACCCACCAGGCAGACATTGCTTGCACCTAGCGCGAAGCACCGTGATGGGGGGGGTTTACTTCATATGCATGCATGGCCGTAGTCGTATGACCATAGACCCTCGCATCCCTACAATGCCGAGCACGTCGGGTTTTCACCTACCAGAAGCCGACATTGCTACAGGTAATATCATAGCACAAAGCGCGAAGCGCCGTGTGAGCTGTTCGGCGAGTCGCACGTGCGTATATAGGCGGAATCCGACGCAAGTCGCCGAGGGAAGAAAGTGCTGAAAACTTCTCGCGATAAAAATGCAAGGCAAGAACCGTAGTGGGGGGGGAGGGAGAAGAGCCTACTTTGTGACCCCGGATCTGAGTTACGACCAGGAAGGAGAGAGAAAGGAAGGGCGAAGATAATGAATGGGATGAACAGAAACAGAACAGATATAGTGAGTGAACTGCGCGCATGCGCCCGACAACCGCTTTGTGAGGCGGACTCTCACTTCGTCACCCTTGCGCGTACTTCCTTGCATGTTAAATGTGTGACAGCGTCGAAGGGAAAGAAGGGGGGCTGGCGAGGACAAAGAGCTCAGACAGTCAGCAACGTCCCACGCGGCTCTCGTCGCTTCTGTGCTACTGCTGTCTGTATTATTGTCTATTAGCTGCTGTAGTACCTATATGATACGATAAAACAGACGACATATAATATAATCTGATTTCCCTCCGTCAGTAGTCAACCTTCGGAATAATCCTCGCACCCTGTTTGATTCCTGTGGTACGGTACGCGTTTCCTTGCTCGTTTGGTGTACGAGTACATATGTATGAATACCAGGTATATCATACTCGTAGCAGCAGTGTGGAGTGTGGCACGTGGCGGAGGCAGACCCCCCCCCCGCCGTCGATCCGAAGGAACGACATGATCGCAGAACATTTTTGGCAGATCTTGGTGGGTAGGTTGGTTGACATGAAGGAGATTGCGCCTCTGCTGCGAGTAAAATACCGACCACTCGTACTGCTACTGCTCTGCTGCTGCTGCTGCTCTGTCCGCTGCACGCACTCTCTCTCTCTATCTTGCTTGCGTGTCCCACCCAAAACCCCGCCAAATAAAAACGAAAAAAAAACACCAGCAGTCCGAGAGTAGTCTTCAAAAAAGAATCGTACATATATATCATCAGCAACAACAGCGGAAAGTGATGTATACCTGGTACCGGTACATTTTAGGGTCCATTAATAGGATAGGCCCGTAGTCTCAGCTGTACGTACGTAAGGGATATCAAGTGGCACGCATGGTCTCTTGCGCGAGGGGGGGTCTGGTCCCTCATGTGTGGGTTGGCATTGAGCACGCAACCAATTCCAGCCCTTGGTAAAAGCACCAACCAAGTCCAACACAATTGCAAAATTGGACGGACACACGGAAACTCATTGTTGTACACAAGCATCTCCGAATCGGGCAAGAGGCTTTCTTAGCAAAAGGGCGCAAAACGAGCGCAAATCGGACGACCTCTCACGCGGTCACATTATTATGACTGAAAAACAAAGAACAACATCGCATATACATACTCATCATGACACAAACGACTGCCACCCCACAGGTATTTTTTGGTGCTGCTGCTGCTGCTGCTGCTGCTGCTGCTGCGAGCTTGCTTGCATTGCAACCTCCGCCCCCTTCTTCGCTATGTTATATCTCTCACCGTTTCCTGGAGCAGCACAGGTCGCAGCTCTTCCTGAGGTCTCGCCCGACCCGATCGCTCGGACCCGACGCCATGTCCATCCCCCCTACCCTAGCTTCGCCGCTGCTGCTGAGCTGGGGCCAAAAACCACCAACAGAGTGTTGCTCCACTGCAACGTCCCAAGGTTTCATCAACCGACCCCCGGAGGCCGGAGACGGAGGTATGTCTCTCCAGAGCTGCAGGCGGTGAGTTGGGAGGCGTGCAGGGATAGACGGGGCACGTTTCGTCAAGCGCTGGCTTCCGTAGCTGCGTCTTGGGTGTCGGTATATGTGTCAAACCTCTGCTGCTGCTGCTGCCGCTGCTCTTCTGTTGGTTGTGTACCAAGACAATGATATCGTATGAGATACAAGGCACCGATCTCAAGACTGGCGACGGTGGTGGAAAAACAGAAAACTGCAATTATAAAGAAAGCCGATTCAGCGCTTTGCTTCTCGCCTTGGGTTTTACGAGCTCTCCGCTTCTCCGAACTCGGCACGGTTTTTCGGTGAGCACTTGCCCCTCGTCGGGTGTGCTGTATACGTGGCCCTCAATGGCGGGATTTTTCCACAGGCAGTCGTGTTAGACGGAGTGTTGTTTTTGTTTGCCTCCCGACGATACTCCAGACTCGAGAGAGGAGGAGAACCAAAAACTCGACATGCCAATATTTTTTGTGGAAACCCCGAAAAGTGTAACGGTTTTCTTTCTTACTGATGGTTCGGTCGTTTGTCGAGTCGTCGACCCGCTCGTCACATGAACATGCCGGTGCTTGTAAATCCTTAATAACAATCCAAGAAACTACCGCCCAGGGAGACTGGCGGAGTTTCTCTCAAGTATGTGGGACCAAGGATACCGGCCGAGCTTCGTTCTGGTCTTGCCTTGCTGTGTGAACTCGCTGCGCCTTTTAATGGTAACTCTGTTTTAGTCGACACTCACAACATGATATTCATATCCATATGCAGGCGTAGGTTTTTATCATCGTGTTCTCTCGTTCTCTCAGATCGTTATACTGCTGGTGGCGTGGTCTTTGTCACAGCAGTTTCGCGGCATCCATACTGGTCGCTATTGATTGCTGCAATGATACTTTCAATGCTACTCTGCACGGACTGTTTTGCTGCCGCTGCTTGCGGTATCATACACAGATACTGTGGTCAGTCCTCGGTTGTACGTGAAGATTTAGATTATACGGTACCTCTGTGTGTGGTAGGTTTTATCCTGTTCTGTCAGATCGTTACTGCTGGTGGCATAGTCTTTGTACTCGTACGGCAGTTTCGCGAGATCTGCTACTGCTGCTGTAGTAACTATACTGTTGCACCCTGTACCTGTCTATCCAGAATAATATCAGCCGTCGATGTAAAAAGCCACAACTACAACTACAAACTGGGGGCTTTGCGAGTAGTATTAGGTTTTTCAGCGGTTCGCCCGCAAGATAGCCTCTGCTTGATACGGAATTTACCACCCAAACTCCCCCGGATATGGCTAGGTTCCTGGTAGGAGTATATACATAGCAGCAGTAGTAGTAGTAGTAGTAGTAGTAGTAGTAGTAGTAGTAGTAGTAGTAGTAGTAGTAGTAGTAGTAGTAGTAGTAGTAGTAGTAGTAGTAGTAGTAGTAGTAGTAGTAGTAGTACACGTCCGGCACACGGCCCTCCTTTTTGTGCCGTGCGAATTTACAGCTCCTCGTACATAGGGTTAAAATGTTACTGAAGAATCGGCACAGATACGTATAAACAACAACTAACTGTTGCGTAGCAGCAACTCTCGCATGTATACAACAATATCAAATCAGTAAAGCAACACACGGAATACATACTATTTATTACCTTTTCCACGTACTGTAGTAGTATGTGTACATGAACCCTTTCGATGTACATTATTTCTCGACGAGAGTCCGGTACCTACCACTACACTGTATGTATGCATCAACGCCACACAACACAGGTTTTCATACCAAGCCACCTGGTACCTGGTATATGGTATGCTCGTACAGTGTTAGTACTACAGTTGTAGTACACGAACCTACCGACGGTTTTGTATATAATAGCAGCGAGCAGCACACCGACCGTACCGACGATCAGCAGCGCAAGATAAATTATAGAAAGATGTTGATGGGCGGGTCACAGTATTGACAGCATACTTCGAGACAATTGCCGTACACACTGACCAGCGCGCGGTATAGATAGACGGGCTGGAGACATAAAAATCGAGTTCCTGACCACAACCAACGTGTACAACCCTCTTGATGTTAGCACCATGAATACTTCCGCCATTATATAATTTTAGGTTTCATTTACCAGGTACCACAGGTACTCATCATGCGCATACTCGTACGCAGGGCGGTCGTTGTACATGTGCAGGAGAGAGGAGCGGTTGGCACAAATATTTGTGCATAATAACGTGTGTGGTCATTTCAACCTTAACCTTGCACGTCGGGACCAACCCGACCCTAGACCTAACCCTACCCCTACCCCTACCCCTACCCCTACCCCGAACTCGAACCCCTACCCTTTGAGGGGCTCGAGGTCGGCACGGGCAGTCACGCGACTCCGTCCCGTGTTTTGGTGACGTTTTTCCAAAAACAACTCCGTCCGGGTGCCCGAAAGGCCAGCCCCTCTCGACCAATAAGACCCGCGCACCCTGCACAAAGTTTTATGCCGGCCGTCCTGCACATATAGGGTGAGAGTCCGTACGCAGGGGGGAGTTCCACATGATGATGCGTTACCACTGTTATTGTATACCAGCTATATAGCTACTACTTACGAGTACTGTATCTACCTGGCATTACAATATTGCGGTACACAAATAAATACGAGCTGATGCCATTGAAGGAGAGAGCTTCCAAATCGTGCGCCCCCCGCGAGTACTCGTAGCTATGATACGGACCCCGCCCGCGAGGCATGACTATACAGACCTCGAAACCGCCCCAAGAAGTCGAGAAGAGTCAGAAATTTTGCATCGACGTGTGATGGATAAAATATGTGGATACTATTGTATACGATGTCAATTCGTTCTCCCCCGTTTAATTTTTTTTTCCGTCGAGGAAAAAGCCACGAGAGAGAGAGCCAGAGAGACGTGGGGCATAATAATCAAGTGCGTGTGCATGTTTGTATGATGAGCCGAATTGTCATTCGCACCAAGGGCTGTTCGGCCTGTCCGGGCAAACAAGAAAATAGTAGACCAAAGAGCGCTGAACGTGCGATGTGCGATGGGTTTGGTTGGAAGACAAAGAGCAAAGCTAGAGGCAGATAGGGCGGGCTAATCCCCACACTATACAACTCTGTCCCGCCTACCTGCTTCGTTTCGATACCTGGGGAACCAGAGAGACTTGTTTTTTAAGGAACGCACGCGCATGCGCTTCGAAAAAAGAAACGTTCGAAGTGAGATTGGAACCCGTGTCCTCGACGACGTCAAATGTGAGGGCGTTGCCTCTGAGCTATACTCGTAGGGGTAAAAGATCGATCGATTTCCCAGCCCAGGGTAATCCTTATTATAACAGATGTGCACCTATAACGTTCCTGGGGCGCCTCGCTTGAATACAGTATATGAAGAGTTCTACAACAGTGTGTTACCTCGCCTATTAATAAAAACTGGCCTTAAGAAACTTTATCGTATCCGATTAACAACCCCACGCCCTATACAAGCACAGGCGGACACCTAATAAGAAACAGGAAGGCTGATGGCAACACACAGGGCGCTGGATTTCTTATTTTGATAATTAATGGGTGCGTGGTATACTATAACTAACTTCGCTTCACCATAGCGACTCCATAATTTCTTATTTTTTCCTGCAAAATATCGGCCTGCCTTTTTTATTTCTGATTAATTGCAGGTTTTCTTTTTTTAGGTGTCCTTGTACTGCAAGCAGTATAAGTATAAAACGGAACATGATAATGTCGTCACACTCAAAATGGATTTTGAAAGAATGTCATGAGGTGTGTCGAGGCTCTATCTCTATGAAAAGAGAAATGGCAGAGGCGGTGGCACCGAATTGTCTGTGAAGACCACTTGTGATGAAGAAGAAAAAAGGGAAAGTTTTAGAAAGGCGCTTATTTATGTGCAGATCAAGGAGCGAGGCTCATAACCTGAAATGATTTATGCGTGTCGTGGCTCTGTCTCTGTGAAAAAGAGACATGCAAAGGTGGCACCGAAGTGTCTATGAAAATCGCTTGAGATGATGGAGAAGAAAAGAGACCTTGTAGTTTGGAAAGGTGCTTAATATGCAGCCAAACGAAGAAAGAAAGAAGAGTGATCACGGTGGGGGGTGCGCCTTCACCTGATCATCACGGAACAATGCCCCATGCTACGGGTAGGTGTACTCTACGGCAGCCCGTCCTGTGCCCTGCAACGTTCTTCGTAACGTTCTCTGTAACGTTCTCTGTAACATTATCCGATAATTCTGGTGGCAAGCTGGTAACCCCTGTGCTACGTTCAGCTTCCCGATGCAGATAAGCTGATTCTTGTACAGCAAGTAAGTATACGTCGGCTAGAAAGAACAAAAACTCAAGTCTCGCCGCATATTGTATGCATCCGCATCTAGAACTACATGATATGATATATATATGATGCTCAGTTTACTCGTGCGAGAAGTGACTGCACATCAACATAGATAGATATGGATGTATCAACATCCATATTTCAATTTGTAGAGTTCCGACAACATTGATTGGGTACATACTCCTTACTTCATTTAAGGAGGCCAGTAGGCCCGCCAGTCAATAATTTTGTTTTGGTCAAAAAAAACATGCCACTCCTATCTTGTATGTACAAGTAGTCAGCTTCAACGAAACCCCGCCCGATCCCACAGCTGCTAGCTGTTGTTTCTCAATGTTTATGAATATCGACCGGTGTCGGGAGAGTTCACAGTTTCTTAGTTTATTCTAAAAATATATACCACTCTGTACCTAAATATAAGCACTTTTTCTACAATACTATTCCCTAAAAACGGTGCTTATATTTCGGTACAGAGTGGTATACAGCAGCATGGTAGCACGCATCCGGAGAGCGTTTGTCCTGCTGTTACGGAGGACCATAGTAAATAGGACCAAAT
>MEHQ01002713.1:0-85413 GCA_008828725.1 Saccharina japonica
CGATGATGAAACAGAAAATACTGCAGACACCACGTATCGTAGAATTAACTAAATATTCAACAAACTTTCAACAAAGAATGATGACATCATCACCGTATACCAGGCAGGAGTCATGGGCGGGTTTTAAATAGCTCGAACCATCTATATATATAAAGAACCGAATAACAAAATATGGTTCAGCCAACCCATGAACACTAAAACCTGGTGTATTGTACAGATATAACGAGGAGTATAACTCCACTTTTATGGCATAGAGCAATATCTGAACCACAAACAACACACTAGCTCGAATCTCCCCGGAAATAACCCGCATCGAAGCATATATTATTATATTAATAATACAAAACCGACTTTCAACATACCCAATAATTCAAACCCAGCCCCCCTCAACATTTTCCAAACAATATTCACCCCGCCGTCGTGCGTCTCAAATTCATGACGCACGCAAAGGATATAAAAGATCAATGCTGCCCGACCTTCTTCGAGGTGAAACCTTCCTCTTGGGTGGAGAGGGGTAGAGTGGTGGGATCACCGCTATGAGCAGCACACTTTTGTCATTCCTTTCGAGCTCGTCTCCTACCACCTCCTTTTAGAGCTTGCGGCACCGGGTCTTGGTCCAGACCTTTGTGATTCACGTACTGCCCGATAGAGCTTTAGGTGGAGAGACAAGGGGCTGTAGCTTCAAGTGCACTGCTCGTACGCCTGTGACTGCAAAAACCTAAGACCGCTTCTTCTGGATCTCCTTCGCATATTCTCAGGTGAACAACCGCGTGCGTGCGTGAACTTGTCTATAGATTTCCCACATGCACCATGAATGAGGAATGATGAGTACGTAAAACAGCGATCCTCTATGCCGACACGACCTGATCAACGGGACTGGAATGGACCGTGGATCGACATGGGTCCGCGACTACAAATACAGGGAGTTACTGGGTTTGATAATCTACGTATGGATCAATATTATTACATGACAACACCAAAAAGACCTATCTGTGTAAAGTATATATAAAAATATCATCTCCGCCCTGACACTTTTCACCCCCGTGATGAAATACGATACATACTCAACATGCTATTAATATTAAATACAATATATCCCCCACCACCTACCCTACGTACTAACACCCTCTTACCCCCCTTGCCATGCACCATAACCGAAACACCTGTTGTCGTTGATGTTGTTGACCTCGATACCACCGTTTCAGAATAGTCCACACCTCGGAAAACGTAACACTCGGATAACACTTATCTACGTTATGGGGCCTAACACAGGGACTTGTCAACGTACTAACCAAGTGTTAACACTGGAGGGGCAATCACGGTAACGCGGTAACTAGTGTTAACTGGAAACCCACGAATGTGCACACGCCGAAACGTTATGTTACACCGTGATCCGTCCTTCAACCAACACTTTAAAATAGTGTTAGGCTCTGATCCAACACGTACGTTATCACTCTAACATTTCCAGATCGATATCTATCTGCAGATTTACTAACACGATAACACAATGTTACTGTCCACGGAGCGTTAGACATAACACACTAACATTGTGTTACCCTTCTAATGAGTGTTAACATTGTATTACAAATAACACACTAACATAACACTAACATAGTGTCCCGCACTACTAACACTACGTTATTCGGACCCCCAGTATGATTGCCTTTAGGTCGGATAACGTAACATTTAACATACGTTAGATACGTTACAGTCTTAGCCGGCCGATACGTAACACTATGTTAGGGTGTTAGCCTAAATGCCGACGTCTGCCTAACATTATGTTACGGTGTTACTGTCAATAAAGGTCTGATTTTAACATTACGTTACTGCTGTGTTACCATAATAATCAATCCGGGCGTAACATTATGTTACTGAGTTACCGTGGGGGGCGGAGTCAATCCAACATAATGTTACTACGTTATCCTTTGGATCTTCCCACGCTCTAACATGTGTTACCTGTGTTAGGGATAAAGCGGCGTCCCGGAGTAACATAATGTAGCCGTGTTATCCAATTTTGCTGACATCCCAGCAACACAGACTAGTTGTTACTACTATGTAGTAATTTACTCGTAGTGAATATGAGGCGCGACCTCAGTACCTGCGGTAGTCAAATCTGCAATGCATCACGCTGAGGGAATACTGATTGTGCTGAACCACGCGAATGAACATATATATACGTGCCGTCTGAGTTATTTATTTTTATTTCAAGCAAAACATATCGTGAGCATACAGTACAGAACACCTAATGAGAAATAGGCTGATAAGAAAGCCAGGCTGAGATTTAGAGGAAAATAATAAATTCGAGAGTCGTTATCTTGAAATTAGTGTAGAAAGCACCCTCTCTCAAGTAAGAAATCCAGCCGGGACCATGTTTCCTGTTTCATATTAGGCGTCGTGCACTGTACAGCAGCAGCATAACAGCAGCATCAGTATAGATCGCTTTACGCTCGGCTTGTCGGTCTAACCCTTGAACCCTCTGTACAAGTATTTAATTTAGGGCAGCGGCCAAAAACAGGTACACCTGGTCCGTTCGGGGCGAAAAACAGGTACATACTAAAATCAAGTTTAAAACGCACCCCACGAAACTGCCGTTCCTTGCAACGCAAAGTAGAGTTTTTTCATGTTTTTCGTGCTCGCCCGGTGGCTACGTATACGAGTAGCTGCTATTACTACTGTAGTACGAGGAACGAACGCCTGCTGCTGTGTTTCCCTTCTCAGCTTGCGACACCCCTGGTATTCCAAGTCAACCACAATCCCGAAGGGGAGCCTTCTATCTCGTATTATTTCGGCGGAGGTGTGCAGGCAGATATGTGTGTTGTCGCTCGAGTGGCGTGTAGTGCGAGGTGCGAAGGGAGAAGGGGGTCTCCGCGTACGTCGGCATTTGTATAGGGGGCATAGGGTGGAACTATGAAGGGCCTCTGGTTGGCTTAAAAACGACAAGAAAAAAGGTGAAAGTCAAGCAGAGTAGACAAAATCAGGTATACCTGGCATTTAAAGAGGCAAAAACCGGTATAACGAGTTTTGGACCAATGGCAGGGCACGTGGAGTGCGTTTTTTACTTGATTTTAAGTATGTACCTGTTTTTGGCCGCAAACGGACCAGGTATACCTTTTTTTGGCCGCTGCCCTTTAATTAATGGTGTCTCATGTCATCAAAAGCGGTATTTATATTCGGCATAATTGGAAGACGAAAACTCTGCACCTGTGATTCGTACCTGTCCACAACATATATTTTCGTAACATAGGTGCCACCAACTTCTACTGCTGTAGGATATTTACAGCAGCAGAGCTTCTTCGTCCCCTCATCAGTAGGAGGGTGGGCCTGGCAATACGTCGCTCGATACGGACTGCTGCTGCCGCTGCTACGGTAACATAAAACATGTCAACGCTTTATTGACTATATACATACTTACGTTAACCCTCTAACGTGTGTTAGGATATCCGCAAGGAATTCCGCTAACACACTAACATGCAATACGCGACAGCACTTAAGAACTCGGCAGTAAATAATTTAAGGCTGAATTTTCAGACGAAAATAAGAACATGACCTCTTTTGTACTGAAAATGGTGCAGGACACACCCTGCCTTACATAACAATTTCAGCCTGATCAGAATGAAGAGATTTTTAACTGGTGTCGCGTACTGTAGTGTTATGTAAGGGTTTATTTTTCATTTAGTTATCAGTCTGAAGTGTGCCAAGCTAGCAAGTAAGAATAAGGTAACATGCTAACATAATGTTGCTCGCTACGGGCCGGTGTCGCTAACACGGTAACACAATGATAACGTAATATTGGTAATTCCGCTAACACACTAACACATGGTGTTATGTAAACGTTTATTGGACCATGTATGTACGTTATCCGTCTAAAGTGTGTTACGGCAGCAAGTAATAATTCCGCTAACACACTAACATAACGTTACTCGTTGCGGGCTGCTATCGGTAACACGGTAACATAATGTTAACGCTTCATTGACCATGTACGTTATCCCTATAATGTGTGTTACGATGGCAACTAGGAATTTCGGTAACACACTAACATAGTGTTACTCGCTATGGGCTGCCTACCTTAACACCGTAACACTTATACTGCGGTCATCACGGGATCAAGGCAACACTCTAACATAATATTACGCGATCGGCCGCCAATACCGTAACGCACTGACACTATGTTATCACGAAGTCCGGAATTTAGATAACGTAGTAACGTAATGTTACGATTGTTTCCGCTGGCGCGTAACATTAACATAAAACGTCAAGTGTTACGTTATCCGAGGTGTGAAACATTTAAGGCGTGCGCACAATCCCCTATACAAATTATCTATTTATATTATACACACAACACATGGCATTCTCATGCCGAATTGATATCGTTTTGCTTGGAGGTTTCGACGTGTTACACTACCGGCCTTCTCATAAGAAAGTGCCCCACAAGAAACTCAGCCTAAACATTACGGGGGAAATAAGAAAGTTGACAGCTATTATACTGAAGTTAGTGTGGGACACACCCCTTTCTCAAATAAGAAAGTAAGCCTAAGCCTTATACATTATGTTACCGTGTTACCGATATCAGCCCGCAGCGAGTAACGTTATGTTAATGTATAAGCGGAATTCTTACTTGCTGCCGTAACACACTTTAGACGGACAACGTACATACATGGTCCAATGAACGTTTACATAACACTATGTGTTAGTGTGTTAGCGGAGTTACCAATATTACGTTTACATTGTGTTACCGTGTTAGCGACACCAGTCCGTAGCGAGCAACATTATGTTAGCATGTTACCTTATTATTACTTGCTACCTTGGCACACTTCAGCCTGATAACTACATGGACAAATAAACCCTTACATAAAACTACAGTACGCGACACCAGTTAAAAATCTCTTAATTCTGATCAGGCTGGAATTCATATGTAAGGCAGGGTGTGTCCTGCACCATTTTCAGTACAAAAGAGGTCATGTTCTTATTTTCGTCTGAATATTCAGCCTTAAATTATTTGCTGCCGAGTTCTTAAGTGCTGTCGCGTACTGCATGTGAGTGTGTTAGCGGAATCCCTTGCGGATATCCTAACACACGTTAGAGGGTTAACGTAAGTATGTACGAAGTATTTAGTCAATAAAACGTTGATATGTTTTTATGTTACCGTAGCAGCGGCAGCAGCAGTCCGTATGGAGCGACGTACTGCCAGGCCCACCCTCCTACTGATGAGGGGACGAAGAAGCTCTACTGCTTTAATATCCTACAGAAGTAGGAGTGTGGTGGCACCTATGATACGAAAATATATGTTGTTGTGGACAGGTACGAATCACAGGTGCAGAGTGTTCGTCTTCCAATTAAGCCGAATATCAATACCGCTTTGGTGAACCAGGAGACACACAATTTATTAAATACTTGTACAGAGGGTTCAAGGGTTAGACCGACAAGCCGAGCGTAAATCGACCTATACTGATGCTGCTGTTATGCTGCTGCTGCACAGTACAGGACGCCTAATTAGAAACAGGAAATATGGTCCCGGCTGGATTTCTTACTCGAGGGAGGGTGCTTTCTACACTAATTTCAAGATAACGACTCCCGAATTTATTATTTTCCTCTAAATCTCAGCCTGGCTTTCTTATCAGCCTATTTCTCATTAGGTGTCCTGTACTGTATGCTCACGACATGTTTTGCTTGAAATAAAAATAAATAACTCAGACGGCACGTATACGTAGATGTTCATTCGCGTGGTTCAGCACAATCAGTATTCCCCCAGCGTGATGCATCGCAGATTTGACTACCGCAGGTACTGAGGTCGCACCTCATATTTACTACGAGTAAATTACTACATAGTAGAAACAACTGTGTTACTGGGATGTCAGCAAAATTGGATAACACGGCTACATTATGTTACTCCGCGACGCCGCTTTACCCCTAACACAGGTAACACATGTTAGAGCGTGGGAAGATCCAAAGGGTAACGTAGTAACATTACGTTGGATTGACTCCGGCCCCCACGGTAACTCAGTAACGTAATGTTACCCCCGGATTGATTATTATGGTAACACAGCAGTAACGTAATGTTAAAATCAGACCTTTATTGACAGTAACACCGTAACATAATGTTCGGCAGACCTCGGCATTTAGGCTAACACCCTAACATATAGTGTTACGTAACGGCCGGCTAAGACTGTAACGTATCTAACGTATTATATGTTAAATGTTACGTTATCCGACCTTACGGCAATCAGACTGGGGGTCCGAATAACGTAGTGTTAGTAGTGCGGGACACTATGTTAGTGTTATTTTAGTGTGTTATTTGTAATACAATGTTAACACTCATTAGAAGGGTAACACAATGTTAGTGTGTTAAGTCTAACGCTCCGTGGACAGTAACATTATGTTATCGTGTTAGTAAATCTGCAGATATCGATCTGGGAATGTTAAAGTGTTAACGTTCGGGTTGGGTCAGAGCCTAACACTATATTAAATAAAGTGTTAGTTGAAGGACGGATCACGGTGTAACATAACGTTAAGGCGTGTGCACATTCGTGGGTTTCCAGTTAACACTGTGTTACCGCGTTACCGTGATTGCCCCTCCAGTGTTAACACTATGTTAGTACGTTGCCAAGTCCCTGTGTTAGACCCCATAACGTAGATAAGTGTTATCCGAGTGTTACGTTTTCCGAGGTGTGAAATCTTCATCGGTTTCAGCTGATTTCTCACATGTTCGTGTCTTCGTTGATTTCGTCCTGCAGCCATTTTATACTGGAATAATAGGACTACTACTCATGTACGGCAGTAGTGCTGATAGCGATCTCTCGTGTACGAATAAACTCACTACGTCGAGAGATTAATCAGCAACACACAAAGCGCAAAGCAGGAAGTGAGCAGTTACAGCAGTGCGCTGCTTCGTATTCGTGTAGCGATCGCGACCATATCTGCGACTAGAAACTGTAAACATGGACGCTGGAAGCCACAACGACATCCCAGCGTACCAGCTGCATCTGCGCCGATTACACCCTTTCCATTAGAATGCGTTAGCTCATATTCCATACACCAGGTATATTATAGTATTTTATATCAGTACATTCCTTCGATGATCTCGCTCGCAGTAACATCCAATTTCTCTGTATGCTATCTTTGTGGTATAGCAACGGCCTGTGGGCGCCTACGTAGCGCTCTGCTCTGCTGCACAGCTTAGCAGCGTTTCAAAGAAAAACCGGGGTTTCCATTCTATTTGGAGGCGTTATGTACCCGGGGATGGGGGACGTGAAAATGATCTTTAAATACTGCTTTGAGCCCTATTAATTTCGGGTAGTTACCGCTACCGGGCAATACGCATTCCATCACCACCAACACTCGATTAAGATGTTAGTGACACAAAAGGCAACCATCCGCCCCTTGAACACGCCCTGTGGTCCTTCACAACAAAATACCTACAACACAGTATGTAAATGGCAACCAACACCCAATCGGAAGGTCACCAGACAGCGCCTGAAATACTGCAAATACAGAATATCGTATGGCACCTAAACATCGCTGAGGATACGGGCATACACTTGTGTTGCAGTGCCGAACAAAACGAAAAAACAAATCTTGTCAAAGAGCGACTGGAACCACATCTACCCCCGTTGATTTTCCCTCAAGCCTTTTCGTATTTCTGTTCTAGATCCGAACCATCCTATGAATACCCAATTTGACAAAGAAACTATAAGCTCCTTGGTACATTTCCTCGAGTGTGCCAAAGCGGCAGCATATGCCGTGGCCTTCTTCGACGCGGACCTCTTCGTTGAAGTTCGAAAATGTGGTTCCAGGCGCTCGAAAATGTGGTTAATTGTGTACTGTTCGTGGCGAAGTGTTTTTACTGCTGTAGGATGAGCACAAGGAATCGCTCGTGCTTGCTCCACAGCGAAAAAAACAGATTAAAAAATACCTTGTGCCCGCTCTACGGCAAAAACAAAGCTCTAATACAGAGCGAGAACCCGCATATTCAAGCGACTGGAACCACGTTTTCAAACTTGAACGACGAACTCCGCACCGAAGGAGGTCACGGAATCTGCTGCCGCTTCGGCACACTGATGGGAGTGGCGATACAGCGCTATTCCGAGTTTGTTCGGCCTCCCACTTTGGTTGAAATCTGATCTTCTAAGGATACAGAAATATGTTCATGCAAAATAAGAACCAACTGGTTGTGTAGAGTACTGGTTCGTCTTATATGCGGTACACGACGCAACGCGAAAAACAAACTGGCCGCCGCGCCGCCGCGAGCGTGGCATCGGCATTCAAGTATGGTTGAATTTTCACCGGCTACGTCGAATCCCACCGCCGCCGCTTCCGCCGTTGCCGCCGTGACCGCTACTATTGCTGCTGCTGCTGCTGCTGCTGCTGCTACTGCTGCTGCTGCTGCCCTCTTATCGCTTCCATGCGAGGGTGAACAAAATATCATACACACGCGTCATAGCCCGTAGGTACAGGTGGCCGAACTGGTTGATAATGTGGGTGGTGCCGACCCCATCGCTGTTATCGCTTCTATGTGAGGGAAGCGCCATGCCCCACACGAGCGCCGCACGCCGTACGCACAACTCGCCGTAGGTGTGATGCGGCGGTCGTCGCTGGGAGGTAGACAGCCCAGAGCAGTTATGTGCACCCAAGATACCACGCAAAATTCAAACACATGTCAGGTCCTGGAGGCACGAGAAACCGCCATGAACTGGTGTTTGATGTTTGCCCCTTGCAGGAACCGAGGCTAGGCATATGGACGATTTGTGGCCCATATTAGACGGTCATGATTTGTCGGTTTCGGAGACCGCTGAAAACTGGAGAAAGCACGGCTCCAAAACTTCCCATATTAGTTGGTCTAATGCGTGAGAAACAATGGTAAACACTTTGCAACAACACCGTTTGTTGTGTAAAACGTCTGACGTGATGCCGTCTGTGCTATGACAGGGCGGCCATGGCGTCGTTGCCACAGGCCGGCCGCATGAAGGAGTAAACTTCCTGAACACCTATATAGGCCGTGCTCAGGCTGAGAGCTTCCTTAGGTGTTGCAACTTCTTGGAACGACTGTCTTTTGACCTACATTTTTGGGAGACAGCCGGTACTGTATCGACCTATGAGACATGTAGACAATACGAGGGAGCTGCGCCGGCGGCCTGGACGGCCACCAGTCGCATACTCGCGTTGTCCCCACAACGTTGGTATGAGTAGTAAAAGCTTTGCAGTGTAAGACGGAGAAAAACATGTAATGCCTATAGATGAGAACGCACCAACTTGTTGCCCCTGCATCATAATAGTAGTATAAAATGCGTAATGGTGGCAGATTGTTAATTCAACAATCGGAAGAGCAAGCAACCCGAATGACAACATTAGACAGAGTGGGGAAGTAACAATGGCTAAACATGGGGGATATATGTTGGAGTGCCCCTTCGGGAAAAACATACCACAGCCAATATAAAACAAATCCGCATTGTATTTCAGTTGCTACACTATTTCACGTATTCTTTCTTCATGTTCGTGACTCCCCACCTAAAGCCGCATTTCTCTGACTCCAATGCCCAGGCTTTTGAGCGTGGGGTAGGTTTGGAGAGCGTAGGGCATGGTCAACATGTGTATCTCAGGAGGCGTATATATCAGACGCTTAATTTCCTCACCAAAGGTACCCCTTACTCAAAAATGGCTCTCCATACCCCAGGTACTCAAAGTCAAATTTGAAAAATGGATGTTTCTCCGGCTGATGATACTGGTTTAACTCAGATTCTCGACGAGGACGCCGAGCACTAGTAGGTACACCTCTCTGGGTCTCTAGTTCGACCGTGCTTGGTGTCCTATGTGGCCACAGCAGAGTGTACCAACCACCAAACAGGAGCTCCGAAACGATGAACAACCATTCATTGCTGTGCAGCACTTTCGTTGCGTGATGCAAACACCGCAATGCCTACGCTCCCGTGCAGATCAAAGATCCCCAACACATCCTGCACACTATACCGAACAAGTTTTTTAAGTTTGTCGGTCGGAGCTCTGAGCATTGTAGCTGTAGCTATGCCGTCTACCGTAAGTAGCATTCATATGGTGTTATTATACCATAAATAGTATTCCTCCTGCAAAAAAGACGAAAAAAAGAAACATTTTTTAACACTCAAGTGTTTTGTTTTTCATAACGGGAAGGGGCGCTTTAAGAACAAGGGGAATATATATATTGGACCAAATACAGTAGTAAAACAACAAGGCCAAAAAGGGCTAGACAGTGCATACAAAAGAGAGTAAGTTTCCGTTATGACTTTAGAGTGGTAAACCATGGAGATTGTGAACGAAGGGAAGTACAAGTGTGCGCAGCAGACGTTGGAACTACGGATCATTGCCTGTTATAGGCGAACGACCAGCAGATACGAGAGTTCTTCAAAATAGGCGCGTCAACGAATTGTACAGATGACGACCAGATAAACTAGATGTAAATGGAAAACTGGAAGAGGTCCAAAACTAAATGATCCAAGATGCAGAGCAAGTTTCCGAGTGATTGGAGAGCATAGGCAAAACAAAGAAAAATGAGTGCGATAGTGCAGAAGCGATGCACATAGATAGAATATATCAGGGATGGGTCAGACCGCGGCAAGCAAAATAGTACGGTTACAATTTTGGTATGCAACAGAGCAATACAATGGTCGGGGGGTGAATCAAAGCAGGCTCTAACAGTAGGGAGAAAGGCGCACGCAAGAAACAAATCGCGGTCATCCACAGCAGGATGGGAAAATAGGCAACATATTGGTTGAGAGGGGGAAATGCATATGGAAATACGTAATACAACCCACGTAAAACGCATTCAAACTTTGATAGCGGGTCGAAGCACGTGTTGGTATGGATAAAGGGGATACTGGGTAACCAAGCGGCAGAGGCAAGACACGATAATAGCCACCATAGGAGCTTATAACCCTAAACGGGTTAGTCGTGCGAAGGGGAAGTGTGGAGTACTACAGTAGACTTTACTGCAAGACAAGAAAGCCCAGCGCCAACGAAGAACATTCGACGCATAATTCGAGGAGAGAGCTACCACGTGGGCAGAGGCGAACGTTGATGCATCCGAAAAGGAAGCCGATGGTACAGAGGAGTTGAAAGGAGAGTTCACAGGAGAAGCAGTAATTTATGCGAAGCAAAACTGATAAGTGGAAAGGCAGCAGGGGGAACAAATATATGGAATACGGGGAAAGGGAATGCTTACCATCATTCATTGTAATATGGTATAACGAGATATGCCAAACTAACCGCGCACCAGTGAGGTGAAGATAATAAGTAGCAGTGGATGTATGCAACAAAGGAGGCAACGCTGACCCAGAACTCAATAGGTACTATGTACGGCAGGCGAAACATTTTTTTAATGTTTTGAACGATTGAACGATTCCCAATCCAACACAGTAACCTAATACAGGCATGCACGCTCCACACCCGGATAATACTCCCCCAAAACGCCCTCTTAATAACACTGCGCCCAGGCATTCCTTTAAAAATATACATCAACCCTATCAATATACCTCACACGTCCGTCAAATCACCAGCCCCCGCTCGCCCGCTCTCCCTCCTCGATCCCTGTTAACCCCTCGCTTTCGAATGACAGGACAAGCCTCCTTCTCTTGCTGCCGGGTGTTTGCGAGTAGAGACTCACAACTGGAACCGACTCACCCACTTCGACAACACCATCATATATCGCTGTGCTCAGCATTAACGCGCCTGCTGTAGCTCTACGAGCAGGCGCACGATGACTCGCGAACAACGACGACCACTGTATCGACGACCGCGGGAAGGTTTAGTGCACAGTCTGCATGGAGCAACGGGGGTAGGGGTAGCCGACTGTTGCTCTTACAGCCGGCGTGCCCCACACCCTATCGCGGCTGTAGTATGCTTTCTCTTCGCGGCACTCCTTGTGTCACCAATTTTCGACGGTGTAGCGCGGACGAGACGGGTGGGTTTTGGCGTGTTGGCTGCCCCTTGCGTTACCAGGAGTACCCCAGTTGAAGCATCGACGACCGTGACGGTATTCGTCACGCCGAGCACCGGCCTGAACCACACGATGTTCAACTGCGAGGGCGGAGATTTCAGGGTATTTTGGACAGGCGTCGTCATCATAACATAAACCATTTATATCGGCCAAGGCACCACGGTGCACATCATGGGAGACTCCAGCACCAACGATACGATCGACAACACGCGTAGTACGGAGGGAAACCGCACCACCAGCACGGCCGGCTTCATTGGCGTTGATGACTACACCGAAATGCTATCGATCCCACGGGGGCTCTCCTCAGCCGCGGTGCGTGTTGCATCGTCGGACATATCGGCAGCCGACAACGAGAGCATGCCTCTCGGTCCGATCTTTTTTGTCGACTGTGGCGACCTCTTCCTTGAGAAGATGGCAATTCGCGGAGGATACGTAACAAATTCTACGACATACCCGACCGCGAGCGGGGCCGGTATCTACGCGCAACACTCAAACGTTATCGCTACGTCGTGCGAGTTCGAGGACAATTTTGCCGAGTTGAATGGCGGCGGCATATTCGCACAGGGGTCAAATCTCACCGTGATCGGCTCTGTGTTCAGACGTTGCCGAGCGGGATTCCAATCGCAAGTTGGAGACGAAACGTTCGTGGGAGGCGGTGGCATCAATGTGAGTATGGTGTCTGCGTTAACGACCGTGCCCTCGCAATGGTCATTGTGTGTGTCATGAATAGCACCTGCTCCATAATTGGGAGCCGTGGTGCGGCATGAGACCCACTTAAGTTTACGTCCTATATAGTCTGAGTGGCGGACGTACTCAATAATATGTTTGCATTTACCGCACTCCTATTGAACACCGATGCGACCTTGTGAGGTCGACCCGTAGTCGATAATCGGATGGTGTAGATACCCCTTGCAATATTTAAGGTTAGCCAAAGCTTAGTGCTACACTGCCGCAGCACCTTTATCCGAACATGGTGCCGGCATTAACAATCCTCCCAGTGATCGCCGTGTGGTTCGGTTGCATCTTCTCACTGTCTATGAGCATTTACCCTAATGACACGCTACGCTTTCCCGTCCAGAAAGGTGTCTGGCTCTCGCCGTCTATCGAGCTCTAGCCGAAGCTCAGTCCAGTACCATTTCGTGGGCTTGAGAGAGCGACACTACATGTTCAGAATAGTATTCGCGCTTGCTTTTTCCGTACCTGCGTTTACCGCACACTCCCCCCAAACAAATGGTTTTTGATGCCAACATGGTCCTCGGAGAAGGTTTGCGACTGAGCCCGTGCCTTCAGCGTACTTTGTGCAGAAAACTATATCCCGTTCATTGTCGTCTTGGTAGATTTCACACCTCGAACGGATCATCGATCTCCCCATGATGATCTAGACCTTGGGTGAAATACATTTATGACCTGTACGATCTGGCTGAAGTATGCCGGCTGGGAGCCGTGTGGTCTGTATCTATTAGAGCATGTCTCGTGGGGTGGATCTGTATCATAGAGCTCACGTATAACCACCCACAACACCAAAAGTGGTGAAGTAGATTATCTAGATCACGACCAGTTCGCGAGGGGGAAAATATTGTCTCATGGAATGCCAAACTCAGCGCCTTCCCTCAGCGGCGATATTCCATCGATTGGAAGACAAACTTTTCATCAAACACGAGCGAAGCCAGTAAGAGGGCTTTCACCTGCCCGCCTTGCACTGCGTTCTGTACTCATTGGTCCCCTTAATTTTGACTACCTCGCCAACTACGTTCTCTACACTCCAACACAACTACCAACGTCTAACACAACTACTATTGGCTTACACAGCTACCGGTGTCTAACCAGTATTACTGGTGTCCAACATAGATACCGGGATACAGCCATCGTCACTTGTTCGGATGGAGATGGGGGAAAGGCAAATTTTCCATTCCGCGTCGAATGGGCTGGGCGTCGCGACAGCCCCCCGGGTCCATGCCAAGACCGAGTCGCAGTAGTTAGTGCATGTATAACAATAATCTTCAACATACCCCGTCCGATGAGTTACTTCTCTTAGTCTATCAACGGCCGAGCAAGAGAAACATTTGTCATAAACCGAAATCGACGTGCTTTTTCTGAGGCCACAACTGTAATATGTGTGTGTCCGCTCCTTGTTTGGGACGTGCTCGGCTCGTCGATGTGGCTCGGGCAGGGGGGGGGGGGGGGGGGGATTTTTTGGGGGGGGGGGGGGGTGGTAATTTGTTGTGTTTCGTGGGTATTAATACGCTGGTGACAAGGTACCCTACACTAGACGATAACACCCTTTTCCTCAAGCAACAAGCAGTACGACCCGCTAACATGTCCCTCCGCGTGACCGCCCCCCCGGTGCGAACAACGTGGCCGATGATCGACAGAGCAATGTTTCCGACACCCTCATAGTTGGCTGTCTTTTTGAGGAGTGCTACGCGAGCAAGAAAGGAGGCGGTATGCGCCTGGGGGACGGCGGGCGGATGTCCATACTGAACTCGGTTTTTTACAACAACTCTGCGGGCAGCAACAACGTCATAGATGGTGAGTTGTCTTTGTCGCGAATTGTTTGGACGATCCTGGTCTGGTTGGTGCCGAGGTGGTGCGTGACGGTAGTCAAAACGTGTTGGCCATCGCTCTTATACAGGGTCAACGGTGCAGAGCACATCGAGAAAGTGGGGAGGGGGAAACGTAATAAAACCAACAGTTTTGGAAGTGACGTCGTGGCCGTCAGCTCGTCGCACGGCATATGCGACGACTTTCGAGTAACGCTAAAGGAGAAGACCGCGTATTCCAGGCGTATAGGTTGGTTGGCATTGTTGATCACTGACTTAGAGTACATTGAAAACAGAGCGAACTTAATATACATGTCGGTGCTCCGTGTAATGTTCCGCCAAAGGAATCTGTCCAGGCCACATGACGGAAACCATGGTATTTCACGGCTCTCGCGCACCCGGCATTGTGCCCGCAGTGAAGAATGCACCTAGCGCGTGCACAGCAACACGACCAACAACTCTAGCGTCAAAAAAAGAATACAAATAATAACTCTTAATTATATACCAACCAGTGCTCCGATCTATAACCCCTCTACATCGCAATCGCCGAATGCGTAGTTCACGTATCACTCCATATATGCGAGTAGCCTACTGTACTCGGTATTGACTACACACGCACACGCCTTCGTCGGTATCCTGTACACGCTCCTAGAAGCGAAACCTATACGCTAACGAGTACGTCAGTATACGCGGTTCACCCCCCTCTTGGGAATTCAGAGAGGAATTTCCTACGGCCAAAAAAGACGATTGCGGTATAGGTGGGGGTGGTGATACATTTCGAATCCGCTAAAACATGCATGGAAATCGAAACCCACGCGCATGGTATACGACACTTAGTGTGTTGGTTTTTTGCCGTGCTGCTCGTAGATGCGTATGTGAGACCACTTATGTTTTTATGTTTCTTCCTTATGGCCACAAACGGTACACGGTTGCTGTCCTGTACCGAAGACGACAAAGTAGATGGCGCGTCCGAATGATGACAGCTTGCTTCACGTGTATCCGGACACACGTTGTTCAGCCTCTAAACGAACCACTCCCAATACTCCAAGTTGGACTGAAGTCCGACGCCGCTGACGCAGTCACCTCTGTCGGCATGCGCACATCAACCAACTTATACTTACGTGCTATGTACAGATGCCAAAAAAAGGAGACAGACCCTGCCCGTGTCCTTCAACGATCACTCTGTGTACCGTCACTCACTCGTACTCTAGGTATACATATGTTAAGCCTGTCAATATGCAAGCTTCTAAGCTAAATCGGAAGCCTGCCTAAGTGTATTCTCCACTACCGCCAAAACACGGTTGCGTGTACAGAGAACGAGGTAGGTGAAGCCGGGGCCCTGTCCTTAGATGCGTGCGATCTTTCGTTCGACGGCGTTGGGGGCTGTAGCATCAACGACAGCGTTTTCGCATACAACCACGCCGCACGGAAGGGGGGCGCGTTCAACATCGGGACAGGATCGTCGCCATCCAACGTCGAGGTCCACCGCTGCACGGTGACCAACAGTACCGCGGGGTTTTTCTTCGAAGACGACCCGCAAGGACAAGGGGGTGTCCTCAACTTGGGTGCGAGGCACCAGATTCTGCTGGCCGACAGCGTTTTCATCGACAACTATTCCGGCAGCAAGGTAAATAATCGGCGAATGCTATAAATGTTCACGGGAATAACAGTTGTCACTGTGTGTGGTTTGATCCTACTTTCTCCTGAAAACAAACTCAACACTTTCACGAAAACTCTAAACACATCCGGCTCAGAAATTTTGGTATTGTTTTCATTTTCACCAATTGAGCTTATGGGCGATGTAGGAAGCGTCTCTCTCTCTCTCGAGGAGGAGCCTGAAAACCGAAAGGTGTTTGCTCTATCGTAGCGCTCGCCTGGTGGACTCGGTGTTTGGGTAAGGTACGGAGCTGCTCTCCTCGACCAATATCATGGACGTGAGGTGTATTGACATGCGTCAATAAAGCGACGACTCAACGCATCAACATAGGATATGGTCTCATCAGGGACTGGGGTTGTCTCCCGTCTGGAGCTGGAGTGTGTGCTAAGGAAGTTGACGCATGGTACGATAGGCATAACACCCAAATTTTCAGAACTTGCTCACGAGTGAAGACCCACACGTCACACAACATTCACGTTCTGGAACATATATAGGCTTGATGGTTCAGGTCATGGCCGTCTGCTTCTGTACTGTTTGGAGTGAGTGTGCATCAACCTCCCGTGCGCGGCACAACTAGGATAATAGGGCAGCTTCTTCAGTTAAGGAGCTCAGAATGCCCATCAAAAGTCCAGCTGCGAAGCTGTAACTCTGTCGTAAAACGCGTCAGTTGCCCGTGTTCTGATATCGGCATCGACGCAATATGTTGGGAATGCCAAACCCCGATGGAACTATAAAACACTAGCAGCTAAGGCAGCCTTCCTAGCTTGTTTGTGGGGTATATATAACCTGCTGTACACGGCGGAGATATCACGTTATACTGTACATAACCCGGATCCACTGTACGTTATCAAATACAAGCCCGGCGTTTTTAGGTGTTGTGCAGGATCCGTATATACCGTCGCACGGAGAGCTGTCTCATGAAGTGCAGAATATACGGCCTACACGCGGCAGCATGAACTGTTGTAGATCGTACTGCCCATGCATATATTTTCCCTCGAACATCTAGACCGTGAAAGTGGAATCCGAATACCGGTCAGGTGTCTGACATGTTGCCATTCATTTTGTGTATGTGGACACGGGTTCGGCTTGTTCTGAAACCTCAATTGATGCAATATGCGCTCAATTTCAGAGGTCGCACGATTTGACCAAAACACCTTTAAAACTGTCAAGTGGTAGCCTGAACTCAAGAGCTAACACCCAACCCAATATCGCTCGCGTTTCAGGATGCTATTCGTGTATGGGGTTGTTCCTCTTGGTAGGCATACAAGATTTGCCAAAGCCAGTAAATAAGTGCAGTATGTAGCTCTGCATACCATCCGCACTCGTTACGTTGGTTAAACTCGTACCGGCGCATAGGTCACCACCGGGAACCAGGAATAGGGTCCTGCGAAACACGAAGTTGGTGCCTCCGGGAAACCGGAGACTGCTCTAAGGTTCTCTGTTTCGGCGATTTAATCGTTTGCGGTTAAGAGCGAAAGTACCAAACACCCCTCCTGCGTATATTGCCTATATCGACTTCCACCATATCGTATGAACCCTTAAGTAGCACTTGAGCACAGTGTTTGCATGCCGCAAACGTGTAAGCGCCGCACGAAATAAAGCCCACGCTCCGGCGAAATGTTCGGACATGCATGTCAACGAAACCGGACCGCCTTTGCCCTTCCGCTTGTCTCCCTCGAACATAAAACCACGGCAACATATCAAAGGGCGGTGTGATAAATCTTTCGTCTGGAGAGAACTGGGAAACTAATCCGGGTACCACGGTGATCATAAGGAACTCTACATTTGAATCGAACACGGCGGAGGGGGGCGACGGAGGCGTGGCTTCCATGGCGGAGTATACGAACCTTGTCGTGGCCGGTGATGCAAATGTGTTTCGGTCGAATACGTGCGGTGAAGACGGGGCTGTATTCGGCGGGACTACGAACACCAACATCACCGTGGAGGGAGGCATGTTCGAGAATAACTTCGCTGACGGGGTGGGTGGTTGGGCGGGAGGGTCGTGTCCTTAGTCCAAAGATCAACGTTTTTCCGTTCGGCATGGCTTGGTGACGCTACTATATTTCTGCCAACTGCATCCTATCATGTACCTAGTGCGACAGATGTCAGCGAGCTACTTTCAAACATGTGTTTGTATGAGTGTCACTAACGTAAACACACACGTTGCTATTCACTGCACAAGGCGTCCTGATCAGTGTGGACGTAAATTCCACCCTTCGAAAGTTGAATGTTTCGGCGCCTTTTAGTTTTTTCTCTTGGATAAGAGGGGCTCAAGCACACATACCGGAGAGCGTTTGCCGATTTCTGTTCAGTGCGTGGGAAAGCGACGCAAATCAATCAAACTGAGGATGGCGCTATCAGTGCTCCATTCGTGGGGCTGTTTATGGCACTAAGATGCATGCGTTCTAGCTCGGGCCATATTGCGAGGTGGACCTTGTTTTCACCCCAAGTCAGCTTCGAATTTGTATCCACTACCCAAGAAGGCCCGGTGAGCATTTAGTTCCACCAGTTTGTAGCTTACCTAGCGGCGTCCGCCGAGTTGGTGTATGCTCATCAATGTCTTCGTCAGTAGTCACGCGCTACGAAATGATACCAATGTTTGGGGTAGATACTTTTTTCGAACGACAATGAGCGTACTTCTCAAGGAGCAACCCAACAATGGTTTGGTCGGAATTAACAGTGAGTTTACTTCGTGGTCGGTCTTATCCCCACACCATGCATTTAGTCGTCGGCACAGCCGTGCTTTATTCCGCGTTGTACGGTACAGGTTGTGATGTGGTAACCCGTAAAGTGATGAGTGTCGTGAACAACCGGTTTTACGTTTACGGTAGCTATAGACTTTGGTGACGGAGATGTTCGGTGTTACAAGTTCAGGTGGACTGGCTCTGCCCGCACACTATGGAATGTATGTCCGCGTATAAGGGTAGAACCCCGAACGTGTTGCCCGTTACGTTCCGTTGATACCGATCTCCCCTATTCCTTTTCAAACACTCTGTCCGTACCCTCGGTATGCTGCTCATTGTTTCGGGACCGAAACCAACAAACCAATAGGATGGTGGTGTGATGTGGACGAAAGGTACGGTTAAGGTTTACGATGGGCGATTCCTTGATAATCGTGCTAAGAATGTTGGCGGCGTGGTCATTCTTGGCGACGAAAGCACCCTGATTCTGGCTGGTGGCGAGTTTACAGAAAACGAAGCTTCGGATGGGGGCGTCGTTTTTGTCGGGTCGGACGCCAACCTGTCGGTGGCAGGAGGCAAGTTTATGGCCAACAAGGCAAGCAACTTCGGCGGCAGCTTTTACGTCGGCAAGGATGGGATGCTAAAGGTGGGAGAAACGTACGACGACCCTGTGGTTGTTTCTACTTGCGGTGTGTTTTTCGTGCATACATAGAGTTGTGTCTATATTGTATGGGCGAACTATGGACTGCATAGCTGCAATAGTTTGGTCGTTGCATAATTTCTCAGGGGACCTACGGGTGAGGTGATTTTTCCGGTATGATAGCAGTGGCCTGATGCATGCTACGTTACGGGTGCACCAATATATGTAGCAGATGTTTGCCTCGAGGGGCATTTCACGTCATCCGACAACGTGCTTGAACAATAACTAGAATTCTACCCAATTCACGGCCCTTATGACCTAGGGATACAACGAAGACAATTGAAAAAATCAAAACGATAAGGGTAGTTGTTGTGCCACGAGCCCCGTCAATAAGAGTCGTTTAAGTTGGGAACATGTTTCGTATACGGTAGCACACCTTGCCTGAGTACAGGTATTCCGGAATTCACATGGACAAGCAGGGTATCACCCCATTGCGCTGTCGTTAATACTCTGATAATACCAGTTGAAGTGCACACTACTTGGGATCGGTGACATGGGCATCAGTGAGAAAATATTGACTGTTGAGGTTACAAATAAGGGAAGCTTTGAGAATCTGCTCGTCAGCTGTATTGATTGGCATCCATCACAGACAGCACACGGTTCACTAGTCATGTCCACGGAGAAAGATGGTTGTCACGATCAAGAGTTTGTTTGCAAGGCGTCCTTGGTTTATAAATACAATACATGAATATAGCCTACCCTATTTATTCGATAGTCAACAAGACAGTTTTAAGCACCGACGACATGCACGTCAATGTGTATATCGACTGGAATCGTTCGTGCACGCTATGTGTACGTATCTTGTACTCGAATATCACTTCTCCAAGTTAAGGTTAGCCGGAACGAGGATGATATTACGGTCCGACCAAAAAGGAGTTGCGCCACTAACATATATTTTAATTTTAATGATTAAGGGTAAATAACTTGGCAAGGGGAAGTCGATGTTGTCTTGTGAATCGAAAGAGTTGAAGTTCATGCGCACTCACCCAGGCTCACCCTCCGTTGACCTGCGGCTGCTAAACGTCCAGCTCGTCGTGATATACCTGTCTTATTTGAGCGAGCTCCCTTTCAACTCCACCAGTCTTACATCTACATTGCGATCATTGCAGCTCAGACTGTACAACCATATCATCGCCCGCTAGCCTTCACCTAGCGTCACCTGTCCGCGTCCGCTACCAGTCATCGTCACGCCACATGGGGACATGTACTATATTCATAGTATGAATTAATGCATACTGGTTCGGGAATATGTTTGTCGACGCGGAACGACCCACTGGTGATTCCAAACCATCGATGTCGACCCTCTTGAAAGCTCAGCCACGGTTGTTATAGCAACCACCTTGAGCTTATGCGCAACGAACAGAACATTACAGTCTACCAGCTGCAGTAGGTGCACCCAAACCACAGGGACAGCACCATTTCGGGGACGTTCTAATTTTCAGTGCCTACCCTTCAAGGCTTCCGAAACATAATTAACGGCAGGTGCTGTCATAACCTTTTTCCGTCGTGCCTACGTGGGATAGCGGTTTCAGCCCCTTTCGCCAAAATATCCATGATATGCCAAACGTGCAGGTGATGTCGGAACCACCGTGGTGTGCATACGTTTGTCCCTTCGATTCCGTCTGCACTCTGCAACGGGTCACATGCTCTTCGTCACCATATCCCACCGAGAGACGCGCGCTACATACAACGGTACCACATGGTTTCCTGGGTCTCGACTCATCACTTGATTAGCTCCAAACACCACCCAAAACGGACTTTACGAAGTATGTACGGAAACACTTGTTGGACAACGATAAGGTCTAAGCCACTAAAAATAGCGTGCGACACAAGCGAGACACCCGATAGACCCTCGGTTTTAAGGACATCCTTCGCTGAACAGTTTTCTGGAATAAACGTGCTACACCTGATGTACATATCATGCATCGATACCCAAAGTTTTCTTGTTTGGACAACCAGAAGCAAAGGGGGGTTGGAAGACACCTCTACCGCTAGACCGTGTATTCTACCCCTCTGTCCCTCATACCAGAAGTTATCGTGTCCGTCCTTTACGCTGGAGACGTAGTAGGTAAGAAGCATGACTTTTCCCACGACAGGGGTTGCATGTTTTGGGACAAAATACTTCTGAAATGAGGAGCTTCTCGAGTGGGTAGCTACCGTTAGTCTGATACTATCACTTCAAAATGTACATTGTTTTAGGGACTATGCACCGCGTAAAGACGAATAAATACACGATGGTCAGTTTGCGCTCGCGAACAGACGATTTCGATATTATGCCTTGCGTGAGATATCGAGCCCCTCGTGTGAGGTGTTTAGGAAATTAACCGCCATCCATAAATCCCTTTGCTCACCCTTGGTGATTGTTTGAGCAGATAACCGGAGGCAATTTCACCGAGAACAAGGCCGACTTCGGAGGATTCTTGTACAAAGAGGGGAAAGGGAATGTATCCTGCGTAGGGGCTTCCATTGAGAAGAGTGAAGGTGTGGACGGTGGGGCCATATACGCCGTCGATGACGCGGTGCTGCACTGGTCTTGCGACCTTAAGAACAACTTCGCCTTAGCTGGACCTGCCATGTGAGGAGATGGACACCTAGAGGCGTTTTCCGATGGAGATAGCATGTCTAGGACAAGTTATTCTTGGGTTGATGTTGTTCTTGTCTGTCTTTATTATCTCCGCCCTTCCTTTATCTCTCCTTCCTAGTATTAACTAAGATCCGGGGTCACAACGTAAGCTCTTCTCCCTCCTCCCCCACTACGGTTCTTGCCTTGCCTTTTTATCGCGAGAATATTTCAGCACGTTCTTCCCTCGTCAACTTTCGTCAAATTGTCCTTACCCATGCTATAATATGCGCTCTCGACAGTAGTTGGTGTAATTTGAGAATACAAATATCCATACGAGGAGAATAGAACCCCCGACCTCCAACACTACCAGGCTTCGTGGCTACCTGTTAGACCACCTGGGCGACCGGCTGTGGGTGTTCAAGGTCCTCAATCCAACTTTGCTGGAATGCCGTTTGTGTTTCTCGAATGTGTAAGCCAAAGAGGGGCCTGCAGGTAACGATATGCAATGCGCATCACATGCGCATACATGTTGGGAAGCTCTATAGTTTAGTCGTCCCCTGCCGTTGGAAAATGTTCGGGGCCCGATGGCACACCCCTTCCTCAACTGTAGCATATCTTTCGCCTCAGGCGCAACAAAAGTAATGGCATTTGTCAACACGAACCAACCTATTGAAACATACCAAGTCACGGTTTGGGCATGCACCCAACCAAATGTGTCGGACTACCACTATTCCAAACAGTTATTGAAATAGATTGAAAATATTGCCACTTGCATCAGACAATAGGTCGCGAACTCCATCCCTTCCTTTGGCTATCCTCTTTATTGTGTAAATGGTTATTTTTGTGTTGAAGAGTTTGAGTGCTGACGAACCCCAATGGTGGTGCTTGGACGCGTTTTCGACCCAGGTAGTTTGTGGGATTCTAGTGGCGATTGGAACAAGTTTATTGGATATCCGAACAATGGTGCGCTTGCGAGAGTTACATGGTTAGGGTTGTCGTCGAGCGAGAGAGAAGAAATTCGCGATGCCGACAGCTTGGCTCCCGGTATTCTTGATTATTGAAGACCAAATCGAATACCTAAATATCAGTCTGCTCACGACAAAACGGTCAACCTCATCCCTTCGGCGAACATTTGGGCGGGACGAGTCGGAGACTACCACATACCGGTACGTTACGTTCACTGAAGATACGCCACTCTACACCTAGTATTTGCAGTAATCATTGCCGCTTCGAACGAAAAATGTCGCGGAACAAGCCGGTCATCGCTGTAAGACACAAACCCGCCAACTCTACAATAAACAAGGAATGATTTTACGCTATACTGTTTCAGTTGGACGAAACCTGACATCATGCTGCGGAGGTTCCTCGTAGATTATAGGGGCGCTGCGGAGGTATCTCGTAGAAAATGGGGCAACGGTTACCTATAGGGCACCGTGTTTTCATTGAAACCTGGAAAGCCACTGTATACTGAGTGAACTGCTGTCTCGATGGTGCCTATTCGCTATCAAATAAGTAAACAATGTTATCCTTCTTCAGGGTAACTCACCGTGGCCCGCTCTGCCGAGCTGAGGAGCTCTGCTGAAATAAACCGTAGTTCACATTGATTATGGTTTACGTTGGAGGGCGCAGAGTTGCCAGGTCTGTCTACAATATCAATAGAACCCCTTGTCAAGCCTGATCGCGAGGAATAACTATCGAGGGAAACCCGATGAAAACTCCCATGGGCTGGGTTTACGACGAAAAGCACGGCGAACACACAAAACAAAGAGAAATTGGGTAGCTACCCCCTCAGTTGAGGAATCCAGCCAATACAAAAATCATAGTTGTCCCCGACACTTGATACTTGTATCGATTCACTCGTGCGGTGCATGGTATTTTGCCACGAATTGGACTACAGCCAATGTAGAGTGGCCGTCCATCGTTTCAGTACCACGTTTAAGCAACTCGGGCGAGTGCCTCCGAAGCCTCTCTCCCCAATCTGACACACGGACTTCAAACTATGTTGTTGACGTAGGGCCACAACCAATCCCTATGTCTGACGTATGGCTATATGCTGTAGACAATCTACAGAGTTACGGAAGGTGGTACAATGTCTGCGTAACTGGAGATCCAGCGTAGCAATCATGAAGTTCACCATGGGAGGGAATGCAGCACCCACCCGGCAACGTTGCGCTGGATAAAACAGACCAGGTAACAATATTCCCTGGAATATGTAGATGTTGAACCGGAAATCGATCAAAACCACCTTTCCATTGCAGTTGCGTAGAACTCTATGAATTTGGCCACAATAGAAACATAATAAAGTCATTGAGGATGCCATCCATATGCAAGTCTGCCTCACAAGATGTTTTTAGCAGGATGCCGCTCACCCTCCATGCGACTCGCCGCATACCTCACGACGCTGAACGCCTGGTGCTACCAATATCTGCCAGGCCAGTAAAACCCCGACATGCGCCGTCCCACAACGTACGGATGCGAGGGCCTATGGTCATACGACATTGGTCATGCATGTACATCGAGTACAGATCCCGATGACCGTGAACACCGTGAAACGAAAGTTAATCCAAGCTCAAGTCTGCAAACAGCAGGGTACCGACGGGGTACAAGCACGCTGACCGTCGAAAAAACAAAACACTCATTCCGAAGGGCACTTAAAAACAAGAACCGAATATGGTTAGTGAAAGTAGGTAACTATTTTGGTTTTTGTGTTTACCGTAGTGGTTTTTGTGTTTACCGTAGGGATCCAAAGTAACCACTCTACCGTCGCCTTGGCTATTAACTATTGAGTCAATTTGATATTTGCCTAGTGAGGTCTGCCATACGCATGCCTTATAGCGCGTTTCTGCAGAGCCATTTCTCGACTTACTATTAGTATACCACGTAAAATACCTAAGGCGCTACCCGGTACCCCATTTGTGTTGCACAAGAGATTTCACAGGCACCAAATCACATTGGCCTGTTCATTCGGTCAAAACATAATATTTCTCAATAGTCCGTTCCGGGTGACTGAACAGTGACTCACTCCCCTGAGAGAGTCGTATGTTTCTCCCGAAGCGAGTAGTCTCAGGGAATTACAGGCACACTACACACCCAGCGTAGCATGCTCGCCCACATAGGATACTTGTTGCTGCATAGTTTTGTGCAACCCAGATACGTTGCTTAGTTCCGTGTTGCGTTGTTTTTGTCTAATCCAGATACGCCCGGGACGAAACGACGGTAATCCTGACGGGTGTATCCCTAGTCGACAACACTGTCGCACGTGGCGCTGTTGTTTTCGTGGTGGAGAGCTATCTCGAGACGCTTCAGGTACGAATAGTCGATGGTATTGCCCGATGAAACATTGGACGTACGGTACGATACTTGAAGAAACTTTTGGTCAAACCTTCACCTGACTGGTCGGGGCTCCATAACTGGGGAGCTCTGCCCGACACGGTATGCCTTATCGGTGCCACACCACTGGTGAATAACATGCGATTCGTTGTGCGCGCGAGGCGACACCCAAGTATCATGTACGTATAGGACAGTGAGAACTGTACCTACGTCATGTCAAGTAACTCGTCAGCAATAGAGGTGTGTATTCGAGCATTGCGTGCAAACATGCAACCGTTCAAGCAAGAAAAACGTGTTCCTGGATGGCAACGCGAATGTTATCGTCCAACGTTGGTGTTGTGGCGATTCACCTCAGGTCGAGTTCAAGGATACGTCAGAGTCGTCGGATCTTTCCGCCGTTCAAGTCGACGAAGAATCTTCCTACGCAGCAGTGGACACCTCGTTCGTCGGCTTCCAGGGAGAGGTTGGTGTCTACGAGCATACATGTTCAGTCTTCGCCAGGACTGCAACATATATATATATATACATATATATCACACATATACATATATATCACACACTTAAACTTTGGTATCAGGTGTTTTATGTATCCGATATTGACTGATTCGGAGTGGGAGGTTATTGATCGACCTCTCACAGACCCCACCAGCGGCACACGACGTTTGCAGCGTTCTGGATGTGCTACATGTTGAAATGCAGGAGCGTTCGCCCTTTCACCAAGTGCGAGCACCTGCAGAGCCGGATAGTGCACCATGACCAGTTCCGTTGCCCATTGCAAGCGAAAATGCGCAGACACGACTTCGCATAGCATCTCGCAACGCAGTAGCAGCCCCAATTGATACCTTAGTTTCGGTTTCCGAGTACATCGTGAACTCTCTGCGAGCTTTGAGAATGTGTCGGCGATTTCCACTCCCAAACTCTTCTGTGTATGATAGGCGGTCGTCTTCAGCGAGGGAATCCTCTTCTTGGACGACTGTGACTTTAGCGGTAGTACCGCCTCACAGCTGGTGTACACAGGGCCCGACTCCACAGTAGTCATCAGGAACGCCGTGCTGGGGGACCATAATTGTGAGTCACGCCAAATTCAACTTGCAAGTTCGTGTCTTTCGCTGCATCCACTGGTATTGGCTTCGATTACCGACTGTATATACTATGCCCGAACCGCCATTCAGTTTTGTTTGTAAGGTGGTTCTTCGGCACGGACATTCATGCGTTTCTGCGCTAGTATCTGGCGGCTCAGTTGTCACGCTCTTCTGGCTTAGTGATGCCTGTCGGGCCCTTGACTCGTTTTGCGATAGAGGTTGGACTTGCGAGCCATCTGAGACACTCCATTCTCATCAACAAGACATCCGAACTCAGAAATCACCCAAATCGAGACTCCTTATCGCTGCAGTATAATGTAGTTGTTTTTGCACTTACCTTTGGAAACAAATAATGAAGGATACGTCGTAGTACTGGTTATCTGAGTCCACATTCAGTTTCCTCCAAATATCGTTTTTTTGTGGAGTTTAGAGCCTCAGAAACTGTTTGGAGCCTCATAAACGTTATAGGTCACTTTTATCGTATAATATAATACATGTGTCGGCTTCCTCCCACTCAGCCTTCCTTCGTACGACATCTCCCTTTTTCTCAACTCCCGCTTTCTTTCTATGTCGACATCCTGGGCCACCGAACCTATCCTGCCGGTTTACAGACTTTGCTCTCGCAGAAGCAAGCTCTCGAATGGGAAAATTACCGACGGCCGACTCATTGACCAACGCAAACGTCACGTGCCAAGACGCCGTCAACGGAGGAGACACATCATCGTCAGACTCTTCTGAGGCGTACACTATTTGCAGCGAAGGGTCTGAGTGTCTGGAGGGCGACCTTGGCGTTTACTGCGAGTGCTACCTGGAAAGGTCAACCATGCAAGAGGTAGCCCTTGACAACCAGGAACAACCGTACTAGTTCGGTAGTTTGGATGCACGCCACGATACGGGTAGCAACACGTAACGCTACGCAACGTTTATAATGTCTCATAAATTGATTACTGTAGACCGACGACTACGGCAAACAATCCCGAAAAGTAGGCATACTGCTGTAATCGATCGTGACGCATCCATGGTATTCCAACAACACTGGGGCAAGGAGCATACTACAGTAGTCGTCAGTCAGATATAGTTTTGTGAGCAACATGTTTGGTCTCTCTCGTGCCCCGCGTCTTCCTGTTCGCCACAGGTACGAAGTATAATGTATGTCTCGGTAGTCGACACAACGAATGTTGCATACGGTGTGAGAACATATCCCCGTAGCATGCACGTCTCTTTCGATTATCGCGGAAGGGGTTAATGGTTGCCTGAATATATTGTCGAACCGCACGTGGTATAATACGCGCTCGTTCTGGTTGCGCGATCGCCACCCGTCGATCAGAACACAGACCACTGACACTATGGAACAACCAGGTATCGAGTCGGACCTTCCACATCTCGAGCTAGTACTGCGAGTACAACATAACCGACGGCCGTTAAAAAAAACATAGCTACTCCGTATCATCCTATATCTCGGTTGTTGACGGGAGGTACGATAGACACCCAGTAGAACTGTTTGGTCATGAATGGTCTGAATAACGGAGCATCTCACCAGATAAACAACCAGATAATGCATTCCTTATCTGAAAAATACAAGCCTTATTCCCAATAGATCATGCCCTAGCCCAACAGGTTTTCAATTAATTTCGGTGTGTAACTTTGCCATGGGAGTGGTCACCGTGGTTTCGCCGTTTTGGTCCTGCACTATGTACATGTACCTACAGCTGATTTGAATTCCAAGCGTTTGTTCCCCACACATTGCACAGCAGCTTTTTGAAGAGCTACGAACACGTGCCGATTTACACTAACCAAGCCAGTGTTTTTACGCAGCAATTGAAAGTCCGACGGTTTTTGGGTTTAAGAAGGGTCGTTTATAATAAACCGTTTACGCCGAAATAAGCGACCTCTGTCTTCGTAGTACGTGTCAGGTAATAAACTCGCCTAGCAGGGAAACCTTCGACAAAAAGTGGTGAAATGACTGGAGGACCGCAACCGGTACAAAAATATTGAGTGATATACACGTACGGCCTACCGCGGCCGTTTTCTCGCGTGCATCATTTCTCTTGGGGGTTCGGAGTGGAAGAGCTCTATGCCCCACTAACAACTGAGGGCGATAAGATGTATTGGCCCCACCCGACGAAGTCCTCTAATGTAAAACAAAATTTAATGCAACACAGTTGGGATACTATGTAGTTTTTTATTGTGTCAGGAGTCTCGTCATCCCCAACATGTACCGATAAAAAGTGTAGCTACCTCTATGGTAGCCCGCGTCTCCTGCGGCGAGTACGTTTCCCACCTAGTAGAGTTTACCGTGAACGTCCACGAAATTTCCAGTGCCACATTGTTTAGCCTATCACCAGTACCTCTATCTCAGTCGTGCCACTGACTTTGTTTCTCCGCCCCTTCAACGTATGATCTACCACGCGTATGTGCTTTAACACATCTCTTGTTTTTACCAGAGGTGTGCCACTGGAGTTGCAGCCGCCCTGGACCTCACTCTCTCAAGGGCGTCGAATGAAACGTTCTTCCCTACCATGCTCGAGGGGGACCTAAGCTTGTCGTACATACCATTTGCCGCAAGTTCAAGTATGGCAAGCACGAGCGAGACGGAGACTTCTTCGAGCAATAATGGAAGCAGAAGCAACAGCGGATACGGGGAGGAACACGGAGCTATTATTAACAGTGGAAACCGAGGCGGCGTTATTTGGAAGGCATCGGCGTTGCCGCAGCTGTCGGTCACCGGAACTAGTACGATGAACTGGACCATATTTCCATCCTCGGGACTGTTGCTTCCGGGAGAACGGTGAGTACGGCGCGACACAACAGAGTGTACCCTTTGTGATCGGGAAACTTCAGTGGCGTCCTCAAGACAGTACAATGAGTACACTTTTTTGTGCATCTCGGGAATGGAGCTACCGCTCTTGTTCGCCTAACCGCTAATGACCTGATTTTCGAGAAATGCTATGGTATCCAATGATATGAGGTAATGTTTCATTTTATAATAGGCATTTAGGTCTGTTTTAAGGGCGCATTAAGTCGGGCGAAATCGACATTCCATGCCAAGACGTGTCAACAGCTCAAGTTCGTTTAATCTTCTGCGGATACTCGGAGATGGGGTTGTCCACTGTATTCGAACACAATATACCAGGTCCTAAGACATAACGTACATATCTAGGACGGTATTCACATGATGCTAACTGCAACCTCTCATGAAGCATTCATGCCAGCCTCTACGCCGCTTGTGCAGAAATGAATTACCAGTAAAAAAGCCCCCTGCATACGTAGTATCACTGGAAACGTCTACAACGTTCGTCGTCGATGGGTGTAAGAAGCATTCGCGGATGTGAGTGTCAACCTATACCCCATTATAAGTACCTCGCCGATTTTCAGTGGCCGAAACTGCTGATACCACCGGAATTCGCCACCGATTCGGCTGTCAGTACTTGAAAGGTCTCAGTCCCCGCGGTACCGAATCTGCCGATGCTCCGAGTTTTACTCGAAGTTTCAAGTCTACTGGGCGCACCTGCGAAATGTACGGACACAATAGTCGGAAAATAGAGCAGAAATAAATGGAACGTGTCGCTTGAACCTACGACTACTTGTCTAGACTATGTGTGCTTGGAAGTGTCGCTCATTGTCTCAGCATGCGCGGTACTTATGACGCTTCTGTGACACGAAGGAGAACCGTCTACATGAACAACTGAATGCGATGCACATTAATCGGGCGTGTGAACACTTAGTGTTGCCTCTCAATATTCTTGTTTTTTGTCGATAGTTGTATATAGAATTATTTTTCGGTAGAAACAGCCTTGATTGCCTATCTGCACGACGCTCACTATTCGTGTTTCGGCTGTTGCATTTAGAGTGGCACATAAAATACGTCCGTATTAACGGACTGATCGATGCCCGTTTGTTCATGTTGCAGCCATTTAGGTTCGAGTACCAATGCTTACTTTGGCTGCGCGCAGTGTTCGTACACTCCATGCTTGTGGCTAATATGTTTCTCGCCGTCCCTTTATCGGCGTTTACACCATACACCTTCAGCGTCACCCTGCGGGTCGTCACCCTGCCGAACCCTGGCTTTGACGGCAACGCATTGGTCACCTTCAATGCCAGCAGAATGGGATCGAGTGAAGTATCATCGGAATCGCTCAACGTGACCTTCTTCCACTGCGAGATTGGCCATGTCTGGAATGCCACCGCAGCCGGCCTCGACAATTCGGTTGGAGACTCGACCGAGGCATGCCGGCTTTGCATCGACGTGGTGGGAGAAGGCGTCAAGGTGCGTGGTTGCGGTTTGACTGGTGTGAGATACGGTTTTCCCTTTCGAACACAAAAATGCGCTTGACATCGACGGCGCTGCTACATATAGCTTTAGCTTGGCCTTCAAGCGACTCGCCTAGAACCTGAAGGCCCTTGGCGCTTGGTGGAAGCAAAGTCTACCGGGTTGGTCGAAACCCAACGTGTTCCTCGACGGGTTCGTTCAAGATCATATGACTACGGCCATGCACGACATATATATGTACAACCCTCCCCACCCTTGCCCTGCTGACTTTCGCGTCCGAGTATTCCCGCCTTTCGCCCTTTTACTATATTACAAACACTCCCGAAGACGCATGCTACGATAGAGGTGCACCATGTTTTTTCTGAGCTCTTCACTTTAGGAGCGTCATACCTCACCGAAAACATGATTTTGGACCGAAATAAAGGTGCTGCCGGATGCTAAATCGCATGACCGGAGTATACTCTGAAGCATGATTCGTCACAAAATTGAAAATCAGACGAATTTGGGTTAAAGAGCCGTAATCGTTCAGAACACGATTCAGCCAAAAAGTGCTACCTGTACCGTAGAACGCGTCCGAACTGGTCGACAATTAAATAACATCCCCCTCTAGCATGAGAAAACGCTTACTCCACGAACTGTGTCGTTTACTTGTTCAACAAGCATTCCGGGACCTCGTGTCGATGTCTGGTATGTTCAGGGAGTGAATTGCAACGAGCCAGGTGCCACGATTGAAGCGTTACCTATCGAGAAGGGGCATTGGCGGGCCGGGCGGGACGTGGTTGTCATCCACGAGTGCGCAAACGAGGTAAACCTGTACGTAATGAAGCGTTTTGCAAAAGGGGTACATATCACGTCTTGTTATCAGAGGCATGCTGCAGTAGCGGCGCAACGCTTATGTTTTCAGGCATTGCACGGCGGGGGTAGCACATATTGGTTAATGAGGCATTACACAGTAGGGGTATATTTCACCTAATGTTTTTCAGACGCATTCTACGCTATGAGTTCGCAGCACCTATTATGGTCTGAGGCAATCTCCGGTAGGGATGCACCTAATACTTCTGAGAGGCATTCTGCGGTGGGGGAGGGTAAATTTGTTTTTCCGAGACACCCTGCAGTAGGAGTGCACACCGAGTTCTTAAGGCGATAATCTCCGATAGAGGTGCACCTACGACTTTATGACGCTCCAACAGAACCTCGAGGACATATCGATTCCCCACCTACAATAATATGTTTCAAGATATTATTGCAAGTGGGGTGAACAACCCAAGAGCGTAGGTGTTCGTTGACTCATGATGACAGACGCAAAAGGGGTTTCCAGCGGCAGTGTGGATTTTCCTCGGATGACAAAACCCGTCGCCGGAGAACGTATTTGCAGCTAGAGCTATCCTTGTGATTGGTGGTATGCGCCACATGTGCGCTGGACGCAAGAAATATACACAATAATCGTTACAGGCGTCGAGAGGCAGTGCCGTCGAGCTCTGACAATCGTCAGAACTCGATGTCACTACCTGGACTACGGCGACGAGTGCTGCAGTGCTGTAGCGTGGCGTTGCTAATGTTGTTTTCGTCGCGTCTCGTCATTGTAAAGTACAGTACGTAGACGGACGTTCACAGTCAGCCTGGACCGACACCTTGCACGTTGGTATCTAATTAACTCTGTTGGGACCTCGAATAACGAATGCCATATTTCATAAGGTGTTAATACCTTGCGAAGTTTGTTACATTGTTCAACGTTTCCTCAAGATGTGTTTATAGGCCAACATTTGTAAAATCAATCACCTTCCTGATGGTAGAATGACAGGACGTACCAACAAGCACTGCTAAATACATAGCACCTGGAAAAACAAAGCAGGTAGACGCGGGTATTGTTGAACCTACTAGCTCAACAACTCGAAGCACGCGCGGGGCGTGAGCCAAAATATCATACCTTTCTATTAGTAGCGGTATCTTGAAAAGTTCGAATCCTCTTTAATTCGCTTTTCAGGCCCTGGTGGAAGCCAGCCGATAAATCACTAGGTCCGAACGAACGGCGTAGACAGATCATCCTTTACCGGACCGAATCGCATGCACCCCCGGCTGGGCGAATATTCTGTCATTTCCGCTACATTGGTTAAAAAGTTTCTTAAAGGGGAGCCACTGCAACACACTGCACACCCATTCCTCTACATAGTCTGATTATCGTGAAAGTTCATGGGAGTCGCCACCGATCTTACGGTGTGGGGAAAATCGCGTTGTGATAGTGTCTATACTGCCCGGTAGACCCTGTGGCCATTGTTGCACGCATAAACCACCGTAACCGAGGATCCAATGCCCGCCACCTCAGGCGGTACAACATATATGGGTACATTATCGCGCGCGGTGTTGGTGTTGTCTGTCCGTGGTGATGATGTGTCGTCAATAACCTTTGTGTTGTATAGCCGTGTGATGTCGTATGGATCATGGCACCTCGCTGATAACCATTCTGTCGTATTCGGTTTTCTTCCTGTCGTGGTCATTTAACCTCGATTTATTGGTTTCTAGGATGCATGCAAGGGAGGCACCATTGTCCAAGATGTGCAGGAATACTGCACCGCTGGATACCAAGGGCCTGGTGAGATCTCTTGAGGGAGTGCCAGGTTTGCCACTTCCTGGGGTTGATATTGCGAGACAGTCGGGGTGATAGGGAATTGAGGCCATATGCACAATATAAACGTTCAGATACGTTACGGTGTTAAGGCTTCGTGCTTCATTGATGTCGGGTCACGTTAAGGCATTCAGGATGCGTGCTTCTTAAACGCTGTGTTTTTGGTTCAGTTTTGGCAGAGCGTGTGACCTGTGTTTTTGTGCTCGCGTACAGGCAGAACTAGCTACAGCCAAACCCGCACATCCCGGTTCACGATTTCTCCAGGGTGCAAGCTTGTGCTTCGCAAAGCAGTTGCTCCGGATGAGGCATGAACGGAAGCCCGTTTTAGCATTGATTTTACGTTCCCACCGCCGCTGTTCATGCCATGCATGACCGCAGTTGTAGTGTGACGAGCCTTCGCATTCCTACGATCATGAAACAGAGCATGTCGGCTTTGCATCGAACACGCTGGTACCGCTTGCACCAAGCACGAATCGATGCCAGGTGTTGAGCAAGTTCGCATGAAAGCTGAGCTGTATTATACTTCCATTCGTTTGTGACGAGGAGCTATACCGATGGCGCCTTCGAATGCGAGGCCGTGAGGACGACTTGAGTGTTCTTCGTGACTGATGTAAACCGTAGCGCGACTTTCATTGACAACCCTGCGTCTTTTAGGCAGGCTGATACCACTCCTGCGTCTGTATTGCGCCCAACCTCCGCCTGCTCGGCCAAGACTGAGTGTTGTGTCTTGTCGGTTGTTACCTGATGTTCGTGCTTGTTGCACCCTGCATCTCTTGACTCCCCCATTCAAAGTTCGTCCGTATCAATCCACAGGAGTTCATCGTGCTCCTCATTCAACTGTAAGCATCCACAACGGCTCTGCGTGTTGCAGCCGGTATTTTTGGGCTGTTGGATTATAAATTGATGAACTGTCGAAGGTCGCCGTAATTCATGTTTGTCCCCATTTTTCCCGTCTGCGCGCCACACACCTGTTCCGGTCTCCATGCTTAGAGTGCTCGGTGTGCGTCTCCGGCTACGGCAGCGGAGCAGCGAACCAGTGCCACCGATGCACGGACAGCTTCAAGGCGGGGATTCTCTCCATTTTTGCGATATTGGCCGTGATAGCACTTGCCACGACGGCGCTGTTGGTGGTGTATCTGGTGAGGACAATTGTGTTGCTGCGGTAGGGTTGTGGTACGACCGAAGGTATCCGACGTCCCTCCTCATGCGAAGATATTGTGGACTTTACCCAGCAGAGGAACGATTGGTAGTTGCATTTTGAACGGTTGCCCCACCGTGTAGGGCCCCACAAGCACAGCCAGGATACAAATAACATGCTGGCATGCTTGGAATGATGCAAAAGTTTCTGGTAGGTCCTCAATGTTTAGGAACTCAGCCTGTGAAAACTGTTGGGGCTTGAAAGGGCAACCACCAATGTTGCGTTACAGGCCTAACTTTGATACCGGTATTTTACATCGTGTGTGAACCTGCAGGATTGAGTCACGACCGTGCATTGACTGTTTTCATATCGTATCCTTTCGTTCCCACCAACACTATCAGCACCTGTACAATCATGTCCTAACGCTACGTACGAAAGAGTCACCGGAGTTGATCTAGTTACCTTCTATCAGGTTGTGTGTATCGCACAATGGTTCACTTCGTGATGGAAAAACTCCGCCCCCTGACATATTAACGAAGGTACCGAACCTCCAATGACAGCGATATAATGTCCACATGCAAGGGGAGAGATACGGTGCAAGTCCCGAGAGTACCCGTTATCCGAGTGTCTCACCACTCCGCTTCAATTCTGAGGCCTACACACGGCGGAGAGGCCTCTGCAATCAAAGTTCGAACGCGAAACTCGAGATGTTTTACTAAATCCGAACATAACACATACCTCGCATCCAATTGGTTTGTTCATCCGGATGTTGTCGGGGAATGATGCGCCTGTCTGGTTTGCCTCATCATGCCCACTGCTGTCGTTCGCACCCCTGTTGGAACCTTCGAAGACAGCCTCCGTAGCCGAGTTTACCACGGTATCACTGCCGTGGCAACACATATTCTCCAGCTGCAGTGTTGATATACTGCTGTTGTAGGTAGACCTCCTGGATAGGCGTATATTGCAGGGCCGTGCATTTTGTCAACAGGGTGTACAAAAAATGCCGACTCGATGCCTCGCGAACGTAGTAGAAACCGAATTATCGAACGAGCGAGTTTGGTTGCCCGTGTACTCAATAAGTGGCCTTTAGAACCCTACGCCTAACGTCAACCGGATGATAAACAAAACCCAAACATGAGGACACGTGGCCGCTGACAACGAGTATACAGGTATTTTCTGCCTTCATGACGACCGTTTTTCATGGGAATCATTGGAGTAACGCGTGCTACGGTAGAGATAGCACTTTGCCGCTGAATTTTTCCTGAACGATCGGGCTCCTTAATCATAATTCGTCGGACTTGAATTCTTGTGACGAAATATGTTTCAGACTATACTTCGGTCATGAGATTCCTCATCCGGCAGCACTTTTACTTCCCTCCGAAATCGTTGCTTTGGTGAGGCGTGACGCTCCTTAAGTGATGAGCTCATAAAAGACAGGGTGCACCTCCATCGTAGCATGTGTCGAGTCCGCATACCACACGAACGTGCATCTGTCCTGTTTCTCGTGAAACGTTCCAACCACGAGTTCAGTTTCCAACCAGCGTTATCCATCGCCACACTCATCGATCAGCACCTCGTGGTGAAATTCTTCATCCAAGGTTTCCACCATCATGCAAATGAAGCATTCTGGTGGAAACCGTTTGGTCCTGAATCCGTAACGTGTGCAAGCGGTTTTCAAGAGACTATCCGCCAAACTGTCATGATATCATGTTGGGTTTCATCACCCCGCGCTTCATGTAAGACGGAGTGTATCCTGGTTTTGTTTTCTAACCTAAGCCGCATTTTGTTTTACCTTTGTGTGGTGTTTGATCGCTGCAAACAAATTACTCCTCCAGATCGGCGGAGGTGAGGCCGTCTCATCAACGGTTTACAGCACGAAGGAGAGTGTTCGAACGATCAAACGCCGAGGCTCCGTTCTTCTGACCCGCTCTGATGGTGGAGGCGTCATTGACTTCAACGCCCACTCTGACCTTAACAGCACGAAGTCGAGCGACATACACGGGGATGGGGTCGACTTGTCACGCGGAAATCGAATGAAAAATCCCGCTGTGCGCGGAAACGGCAGCGGCAGCACTATCCACAGCGTACCCGGGATCGACCCAGCCAGCAGCAGCAGTAGTAAAAACTTGGTAGGCCGTTCAGGCAGGACGCTACTTGCCGGAAGAGTATTGACGAAGAAGTCGAGCTTCGCTAGGCGTGCGGCATCGGTACGGCCGCATTCGCCGACGATCAAACAAGCCCGTGGCGCGTTTATAACGCCTATAAGGCTCAGAGGTTCAGCCCCTTCGTCGACACCGCCTGAACAAAAATCACCGGAGACTGTCCGCGACGAAAACAGTCACGGCGAAGATGCAACTCGTAGCACTGCTGTCCATCGCCATGCCAATTCCTCTGGTATCCCCGGGGAACATTGGACCTCTGAGCTACAGCAAGGTGATCGAGCTCCTCCACCGACTGAGGAGGGGCTCGAGATCTCGACGGAAACCACATGGCAGCCGCAGCCGAGCCGAGACCAAGCAGACGTCGAGGGGCCAGTAAGAACCGTAGCGCAGCCGAGGTCTTTAGACGGCAATCGGGCCGAGAACAGGGACGGGGCGAACACAGCTGCAACGAAAATCGGGAATATGCTGACGGAACTCCCCCTGTCCAAGCTCAAGATCGTGATAGGTACCCTTCAAGAACGTTGAACAGACCGCGATCTGGATCATTTAGACACAACCCATATATGTACATACATTCGTCTGAAACATGGTGTCCAAGGGCCACACCGTGGGCACAGTCGTCGAACATTGCAAATATTGTACCCTGCAAGCTGTGCGCGAGCGCCGTGTCCCGTAGATCGATTCCACCAGGCTCTCATGGACCAAATATCGCAGAACAAAATGCAGAATTAGGTTTCTGGCTTACCCGAACAAGTTTAATAGGACGCCCTGGACTGTGCGTTCCGTGCAAGCAACAAACCAAACACACTAACATATATTCCTTGTCCGCTCGTTCTCCCATGTCCCCTGTACACCTTGCCACCGTCATCCTAACCCACCAACCACCGTCGCTGGGGAGGGCAGTGGTCTGGCAGATTTCAGCTGCGGTGAGCCTACAGGATGCGTGCAACGATAGATATCTTTACACATACATGTATTCATCTTCTTCGTGATACAGCTCGTCTAAGAACATACAACCTAACATCGTCGCAATGTATATATTATCTGTTAGTGATATTGACTTCGAGGTACACGTATTGTCTATTAACTGTTGCACCTTTGGTTTGAACAAATTCTTGGGGCTGGGTGACCTCCATTGTGCCCCACATATGAATACTCGTAAGAAAGTTGGGTTATTTCTATCGTAGAATGCATGTAACGTGTTACCTGACCACATTATATATAATAATATAATCTATTTTGACTACTCCTATATGCGGTACCGGTATTATAATACGTACCTGATATACGTCGCAAGCTATCCACAGTTTGTCATACATGATTATCCCTGTCTTGTCGCGTAAATCGCGAGGCGTGAGGTTTATCGAAGATCTATCAGTATGGACGGCTAGTGTGGGTACTACTGTAAGCCATATGCGCAAACCCGACGAATCTAAAACAGGAGTGGTCCTCATGCCATGTATTACTTCAGTCGTATGGCCATAGAACCTTGCACCTTTACAGCTATTAGTGGGAAGGGAGCAAGGGAATAATCCTGTTGCCGCGGCTTGTCCCCGATGACGGTGAGGTTCAACCTACACCCTGTGTCTAATTATTTTGTTTGCGGTAAAATGTTAAAATACATGCCTTGAAACCAAAACAGAAACGAAAAATGTGTTGTGTAATTTGTTATTTATAATAGGTTTGTTTTGGAAGAATATATGCATTAGACAGTAGCAGTGACTGGGTACCTTGTCGGTACGCTGACGGCGCAAGATGCAGCTTTGCTTTCATTCCTCTAAGTCACAGAGTGCAAAGTCGTTTGTTCAGTCTCGTGTTTGGGACAACATTTCGAACTTAAGGGATACTTACAGCATCCACCGCCCGAAACGGCCTGGGCTGCTACGGTGTGGGATGCGCTTTATCCTATAAGGCTTAGATTGGGTGTGGTGATTGGGTAACCGTTTACCAGTGGCCCATCGGACTGAAATCCTTAACAGATGGCTTCGTCGGAAGAACATGGGTTGTAGTGGTTGTGAGTTTGAATCTCACCACCACCATGAAAACGAATTTTCATTAAATAAAACTATTTTCCACATGGTAAGAATCTGAAAACCCTTCTGGATCCTCTAAAATAATGACCGCATGTTGTGTCGATCCGTACACCCGGCCCGTGTTAAGGGGGGAGAGTGTTACAAGGAATATTTTGGGTAGGTTGTTATCTAACCTTTCACCAGTATCCTCACGGACTAATGCCAAAACAATTACGAAGAGTGTTATTAGGCTTTGATTGCATAGGTAATTTGATGTGTAGGTACACAGGTGCACTTGTTTTCAGCGACACCGAACCGCTGTGAGCATCGTCGCCCTGCCGCAACCACGAATCGAGCACAGTTGCCAGTTCACCCTTCAAGGTATGCGATTCCTGCCACTGGGGTCGACCATCTATTCTACATTATACACGTAAACGCTTGGCTGTGAAGGTCCCCTCTCAATTCGTGGTGAGACACTCATTCATTAAGGCATATGAAAAACCTGGTAGATATCAATGTGGTGTGCACGCCCCCCCCAAGGTCTGTGGAATATATATATATTATGTACAAAAACTTTTTAGAAAACTTCAAAAACCTCTCGGTCACTTTCGATGTTGATTATTTTTCACAGTCAACAGTTTGCTAGGGGAGTAATCCGTTCACTATTCCCTATACTGTAGTGTACTTGTTGTCCATTCTGAGCAGGATAAAAATCTGCCTGGCCAATCGACTACAGACAAGTATCCGCGCTCAAACAATACAAGCCGGTTGGCTGTGAAGAGGATTTTTTCCAAAGCAATACGAGAAGAGTGCGGAAACACTCCTTCAGTATGGCATGTTTCGTACTTGTACATGTCCACCGCGATGATACGAAAGAGTACCAGCACATAAAACATTATTTGGTCTCCATCAACGATACCATACGACCTGAAATCAACCCTACCGTGACGGTGTAATCACATTCATATAAACTGATCACAATTCACTCAACCTTGTGAATGAACGTAGCTCCGTCTTACCTGAATTCTGCGCTCCATCGATTTCTGTATTAACGGGACCTCTGGCTTTCACCGGATTATTCTAGGAAACGCCAGCCGCATCGTGCTGCTGTAGTTTGATTTTTTGTCTTGTCGCGACGCGATAATTTCGCTTATTCAATAAACAGCGATTGCATATTTGGTCGTTCTCCCACTCTATAGACTGCCCAAGGTACTGTCTATACCGTTGTTGAGCATGCCATACACCTGGTGCAACTAAACTAATAATGTCATGGTATTACCATGTCCAGCGGGCTACCAAGCGCACACATAAGTATGCACGTGTATGCGCCATTGAATGCCAACACTCTCACCATACATCCGGTGTTTCATATACGCTGATACGCCTCGTGTAAGCATACTTGAAATATCATGGTATATTGACATTCGTACTACTAGGAATACACAACTTATAGATGTAAAAGTGCCATTGACCGTGATCACTCTGTGCAGTGTTGCGGGTATCGTAGTATCTCTGCCTTCGCTTGCGGGGAGTGCGATGACCATTCCTGTGTGCAGTGCGCATGTTCGTCATTATCATATATTGAAAAACAAAACATTTTACTCTCAGTATGTAGGTTGTTCCTCTTTTTTTTTCTTGTTTCCAGCTGCATGAGTGCGGGATGCTTTTATGACCTGCATCGACAGCTCATCCGTTTGGCTAGTGCGTGCACTCAGATTGACGTCTGCACACTACTGGCGCTCCCCATGAAAAATTGGTTCCTCCGTCCACTCTGTCCCTATAGGTCCGTCGTCCATCTCACTCGAAGGTACCTATTATGCACGTGTACGATTACAGCGGTATCTGGCACGAGAAAGAGTGACTTCTCTAGCGCTGTATACTACCTGGTAGGTAAATATGGTAATCTTGAAGCGGCGAAACGACGCTTGTCTCACCTCGAACGTCCCTCGAGCCGTCTCTTTACACGTACAACCTCGGCTCGAGAGCGGCAGATACTGAAATACCACGTAAGAACGTATCGGTCATATTGGGATGCGTGGTTGTCGACGTTTGCGAAAACACGGCAAGCCCCGTGTCTTGCTTGATCCGTCTCCTTTCATTCAGTTTCATGGTCTGTGCTGTAATTCCTCGATAATTCGCAAAATATGAAATCACGATATGTCTGGCCAATAATCGTCTTGAAAGCTGGGGCAGCATTGTGGGTTGGTGTGTTCTACAAGTTGACCACCACGACCCCGTGCGGCATCGACTTGGTAGCTCCACCTACGTGATGAACCAACCAGCCGCTACCACAACAAAGTTTAATTATCAAATAGGCGCACAAAATAGAACCAACATGACTGGTTCTCTCTAACGAAGAAACAGCAGATTATTCTCGTGAGGTTCCCTTTCACACAATAGTCCTCTCCACTTAGTGAAATCCATCGTACCTTCGATAAACTGTTTCGCCCCTTGTTCAAAACTGCACCCCAAATCCATCCTTCGATGCTTGTTTTCGGGAAAGAAACTAAAAACGAAAATGCTATCGAAAAAACTTTATTGCAAAGTAAGGGCCCATATTAACGAGCATAAACTAAATTCAATTTGGAAAAAATAAAATTCAAATTCGCTTCTCATTGGTCAGCACACGCACCAGCATCAAATATTAGGATATTGGGGTCTAATCAATTTGAATTGGACGAAAACACCAAGAAGGTCCTAGGACCTTCTTTTGGGTGGAATTGAAATCAAATTGAGGAGTTGGCACGACTTGGACCGGGATGTCCACGGTGAGCAAACGCCCCCGGTACAATCTGGTCATTTCTTGGCCACATCGATGACCACGACCGAGGCGACAACGCGTGAACCACGACGCGAGGCCACCGAGACAACAGCCGCGCCCACGCTTACAGGCCATAGCACACCGTACCCCGGCGGTGGCGCCTCGAAAGCAATCATGGCGGTCGCAAACCCAACTTTTCAACCCGCTCGATGCGCCAACCCGACCAAAAACCGAGCGATCGACGCAAAAACAGCAGGATACGTTCAAGATTTTGATAGCACCACCGCCGTCCCTGTCTCGCCCGTGGCGTTCCAGGGATCTCTACGCCCGCCCAGGAGACCCTGAGAGCGATAGCTTCCTAGCCTGGGCCGCTGAAAGCAAAACCATGCTGGCGACGGCGCGCACGCGCCGACGCATGCCTTCCCTCTCGTCTTCTCTCGGCGATTTGTTTCACCCCAGGCTGTGACGCATGCTGCGTTTTTTTTATTTCAGAAATATTTGAACGAGCAATTCACTATTTCCCCATAGGACGCAAACCAGTTTTTTGTTTGCGAAATCACATCCAAATAGGATTAAATTTTCCAAATTGAATTTTCTGCTGTCTTGGATAAGATGGGCCCTATAGCCATGAGAGTTTTCATCTGACAGCACCTCGACTTCCCGCCCAAATCCGTTTTTGATTGGGGTACAGCGCTCCTCAAGGGACCACCCTCAGCAACGAAATGTGGTACTCAAAAATTGCACGTATACATCAGTGTTGTTCTAGGCAGGAACCCAAACAATCCTATGGCGGTGAACATAAAAACAACGGTATACATAAAAAACAATACGACAGTCACCCGTCAGAGAATTTCCAAGCGGCTGAACATGAAGACATTTCAAGTGTCGCATCACCAGTCTGAAACGTACCCGGAGTAGTACGGCGCGTGGAGACGGCAGCATGGCGGCACTCGTTTTACTGCTGCACCATAGTTTCAGGACGCTGATTGCTAACGCAGTCGTCGTTTGTTTAAGATTGATGTCTATGTACATTGGAGGCGCGGTACTACAGGAGAGGCAAGTTTGGACCCGTTGTTTTTCTGGTGGGCGAACGCATTTCTTACCAATGGAACTTCATGGAGTTTGCTTGTTGTTCTATTATACGAAGCACATACTTACTATATATGTAACCACGACACAGTCTTCTTCGATAGGTGGCACTCTTTTTTTTTAATCAAGGTTATGCGTGGGGTGCGCTGTAGTGCTTCCTCCCTAAGCGAGTAGCCTCAGACAATATTCAATGCCGCCCTACCGTAGCATGCATCATGTGTCTTTACAACGAGTCACACATCATCAACCTTCACGAATTCACGCGTCTCGCCCACTGTCGTCCTTCCTCCACACCACTCCCTATGTCTGACGCTGCTGTGCCATCGCTGATTTATGACGTTTTCCACTACAAATGGCGAAACCGCCAATACCGTTCGGGGGTAAACAGTTTTCCAACATCACGAACGTAGCGTACCCGCCAATCTACGAGAAGTTCCTCTCCATTATCGGGATATTTTCCCTGGATCTGGCCTGGATTCTCTCGGCTGCGTGCCTAACACCTGAGGTCAACTTTTACGACAAGTTACTGTGAGTACATGTTTTAAACCGCATTGAGTATGCGGCGTTCAAACCTTCAATAGGTCGACTACCTCCCTAATCGTTTTGGGACCCCGATATGGAGGTCAAAGCAACAACGCTTGATCCACCAACCGTCTATGAGCAGCGTGGAAACCCTGGCAAACAGGTTGGGTCTGGTCTGGAACTGTGTTATTACATATTCATATATTCAATATCAAGTAACGAAGTGGTATAGTCTCTAGCCAATCACACCGTTGCCGTTGCTGCAATGGTTACTTTTTGTGTTTCAGTTTTTGTCCTATGAACTCTCAAGAGGGTTAAGGCTGCGATGCGCGTACAATCTGGAAGTGTAGTACAAGTTTCAAGCCCTATCGTCTTCCACCCCATGTACTCCCTCGTTGCTGCGTGTGAGCTTCAAACGACATTTTTGTATCAAGAGGCGTCGTTTACCAACGTTAATGTACGTTGTCCATGGGCATCGTATACCCGCCTTCACATGTCCAGTATATAGTGGTTGACGACCACGGTTGTCGAGTGGGGTATATAGGTCCTTACGCGAGGAGCTTGTGAAACGTCAGATGGGGCACCGTTAACATCGATTGGCTTGTTGGCTTGCTCGGTCGCTTGGCACTGAGATTATGTTGCCTAACGGCTGTCTCGAACTGGAGTAAACACTGTGCGCTTGGGGCCCTTAGGTGAAAAGGCTAACAAAACCGGCCCTAAACAATGCTTAAGGGGTACACTAGTGCCGTTTTCGTTGGAATTTTGATTTTAACTGCTGGTGTTATCCCCCGACGAATCTCACGATATCATAAACACTTGAATGGTCAGTTGTTTTCGACCGGTTAAACCCTTCAAATGAGCAATGGTAGTTCTTGGAAGCAAACCCATTGTAGGATGAGCGAATACATATGTTCACCGGGTCTTGCGAAATAAATTTAAAGTTCACGGCCTTCTTCAAGGTCGTGCCTCGGGTGAAATATTGACCTCGTAATGCGAGGAACTCTGCGAATATCGCACCACCCCTTTTGCGGCATTGCTCTGGCGAATGTTACCGCTTTTTTCAAGTGGGTATCTGCGTCACATACGATGGATATACCCCAGGGGCTTCCTTGACTCTTGGCGTTCGGATGCCCCGGTACTTGCTCATTTGGTTTTCTAATAGGGGCCGGTGGTTGGTCCACACAGTTATCTAAATATCAAAGCAACGGCGCCCAAACAATATCAGCTCACTAATCTGCAATTGGCCATGTTCGGGGACATCTTCTGCGCGCTATAAACAGTTAACGAACATTATCCGTTCACGATCTTGACATTTGACCATATGGATGACATGCTCTGCGCCCGCCTATGTCCCTGCCCACTCCTTCCGTATACCCATGCCCCTCCCCCACGCTGTTAAAACTGCTCTTCAACTAGAATGGTGACCATCGGGCCGCTGATCGTTCTCGGACTACTTGGCGTCACGTTCCGCATCGGAGCTAGGCAGGTTACGCCCGTTGCAACCGACCTAACGATAATCCCAAACGCACGCAGCAGGCCTCAATCAGGCACAAACGTGCTCCAAGCGATGGAAAGCGTTGAATCAGATCCAGGAACACACAGGGAAAAAACCTCGGACAGTCCTTCGTTCCATAGTTCCTCCCGAGTAACGGGGCTACCTAGATTTGGGCCGGTTCTGCAGAACGGCAGACCCACGGTGGGTTCAGGAGATACGATGACATTGTCGCGTAGCGAGCACCCGACAGCGAGAGCGACCAACTTTGGGGGGGAAGGGAAATCAGCTGTCGGAGATCGAAAGTCTTCGGACGGCGATACTGTCAATCACCGGGACAGCGTCTCGGAGCAAGCTCGTGCTTCAGCGGGATCCTCTACCTCTCCTGTTTCTGAAGAGATCGCGCTCGGCCAAACGGAGCCGTCGCTGGGGAGCGTGTTGGGAACCGCGACCGAAAACCAGGCAAACACGGAGGAGGTAAAACCAGCACACTATTCCGCTGGTGGTGTGATGTTCAGTAAATGTAATCACATGGTTCAACGAAAACAATATTCAAGTTTGCTGGCTCTCGCCCTATGTATGTACAAGCTTTGTGGGACAAGAAACATTATCTAACAGTGTCGTCGCGTCCCTAAAGGCACCGGTACTTGTATTGTAACAATGTCTGTTCACGGCTGTGGGCCTATATCTCACCTATGGTGGCCATCACAGTTGTCCATATCCACGTGAGACCCAACAACAAGTTTCTCCCGCAAATATGTTTACACATCACAAGAGGTAAAGGTTACTCTACGGTCCAGTATTACGTACCAGATGTATGTGTACAAAGGATATAATCGTATGTCATACGGTACATAACCAGCAGAAATAGTGGCAATCACATGAATAGGGTATTCACGACGTGTTAGCAAGGATAATCGTATGCTCATTACCGTCTACCTTGCTGCTGCTGCTGCTGTGTCCCTTATATTCGGGTTGCGCCATTACCCCCCTCTTTCAGGACCGTTTGGGAGGGCTTTTTGCGCGACACACGACAATGACCCTCATCCTTTTGTACCTGGTCTACAGTCAAGTTTCCACTGTGGTGAGTGTATGTGGACTTTACTTAAACACTGCAATAGAGACAAAAAAACGTGAGCCTACTACTGGTATGGCAACGTGGTGTTCCAGTAGTTGTATAGAGTCGAAAGGACAGTATATGAGGCCAACGACAATGCGTAGCTGCTTCAGACATTTGAGGCCATGATTGAGAGTCATGGAGGGAAAATTGGGTGTTCTAATACATATAGTCTAAACTTCATGACACCGAGATCCCAACGACAAAGTGACGTTCTCAATGCTTGGGGTATCATCACGCGTAGTTTAAATACAGCCCACGACGGCCGAGAGTAGGTCCCAACGATGTGTAGTCCAAGGCGCATGGAATGGAGCCAACAACGGTGAAGAGTTTCGTCCACAAATTGGAATAAACTGAAGCCTCGACCAGACGACGAACAACTAAGGCGAAAAAAATGGTTCCGAGGTCTAGTGCGAAGTCGAGTGTCAAAACGAACCAGGTATAACCGTGACAATGAGGGTATGCCAACAGTTGGGCCAATAGTGAAGAGCGTGTACAGCGGAGCCCGCGATGGTCAAAGGAGCTTTTCCCAATCGTTTGGGTCCATATATTCCCGTTGATTGGACGATGTCGTAGAGATTAGGGCTCTTCTAAAGAACTGAACTTGTAAGAATACTGTGACCAGGGGCATCACCCGACTAACTGTGGACGGTATCCGTCCCAGCGACGGTGCAAAAACGCACAGGCGAACCGCTGTTCCTTATGAGTATAATCTCCCACGTATCGATCCTTCGATCCCCTTCAGCAGTTACCGCCTACCTGTACCGTCATCGTCTATTGGCATAGACCGAATGATCGAAGCTGCTGTACACTGGTGGCGCATGCTACGGTACGGGCTCTGTGGCCTCGTCATTTTATTATAGAATACAAGCAACATACCTCACACAAACTGCCCGAGATGAAAGCAAAACGTATCCACTCAACTGCTGTGTGAATAAGTTCCAAACCCGTGAGGGTATCGCGAACTGTACTGAGTGAGCAATGTTGATTTTCGCACGATTTTCGGGGTCGGCCACCGGACACTAGAAAAACTGTGGCAAACACTGATGTTGGGCACTTCTTACCGGGGCATGAGTCAGGGTCCATATTCACATTTTCAACACTCGCGCGGGTGGAGCCTTGATGTGGGCTTGTTTGAAGTTTCCACAGGAAAACCGGTTGTACGGGAAACATGGCAACTGGTAGTAATATTAGTCAACACTGGCCCTAAACGTCTGGAGGAAAATACTTTTCGTAGTGCAAGAAGTCAGCTTAGATTTCGCGTGGCGCTAGTGCCAGTATTGACGCAGCAGATGTATGTTCCTAACATACGAAAGGTGCTAACATCTATTAGGTCGATTTTCACTGCTGCTGTCAGACCCAATGCGTGAGTTCTCAATTGTACTTGTTGACGCGAAAGCGGCAGGGTGCAGCTACTTTACCCACTGAGAGTAAACTCATACTGATCAACTCGTTAACAATGGACGTGTGTGTAGTTTATTTTGTGTCCTGCGGATATACCATACGAGTTCTCCTACCGTATACACGAGTTATCACAAATAAAAAATAGCGACACCACTTCATTCAGTAGTAGCAGGCAGAAGCATTTGAGAGCGTGATATTCAGGTGGTTTGGCGCTGCTGATAAAGCAGAGGAGGACTGTTAATATTTGATTTTAAAATTAATATATCACATGTGTTTGATACGCTCATATCAAATGTGTCGCACCGCCTGCAGGTATTCCAGACGTTCTCGTGCAAAGGTTTTCCCGAGATCAACAAAAGCTTCCTCAGAGCAGACCTAAGCATTCAGTGCGACACTGACACGCACAAGGCGTACAGGATATACGCCGCCATCATGATATTCCTCTGTGAGTGTTTGACATGATTAGTCCAGAAAGACCCGACTCCATCAAAACTTGGCCCAGCTGGGGGGGGTCCTTGTTGCTCAGGGCCTAATATATAGCCTCGAGTTTGAGCTTTATGTTTGCATTCTGAATATTTTCCTAAACCGTTTGTTGCTGGAATGCATGATCTGGGAACGGCGTCAGACGTAAAACAATATATACGGCCGTCCATCAGTGGACCACACGTGGCATTCCTGGGGTGCGGGGGTAGGGGGCATGAGCGATGTGCCATGTAACGAGCTGTACGACTGTGAAGCTTTGTGGTATGCATTGCAACTGTGCTACTGCTTCGCCTCGATGTACACTCGTGTATGTGCCCAAGGTAACACCCAAGACAACGGTCACCTTGAGATGAGTCAGATGAGTCAGCCGACCACGGTCGGCGAGAACTCCGAGGAGAACGATGTAACTTCGTATTGCGCTCGTGACGCAAAACGATTCTATGCTGTAGCTTGCACACCGAACATGGGTAATTCTGGACGCTTGCGGTTGCCGTTGCTGCGGTCGTCACGTTTTCGTTCGTCAACTTTTTTGTTTCGAGGTCAAACATTGGGTTTGAGATGCCATATATATGCGTACTACAGTAGTGGTGATGATTCAGGTATTGCCGTGCACAGGTAACATCCAAACGTTCGTGATCACTGTGATATCGCCAGCCGATACGTTGAACAGGAATGCCGTACTACCTTCAGCACCTCATATCCTGTATATAGCATACACTCAGCCAAAACTGGAAACCAAGCCCGAGCTTGACCGACATACGAAGACTTGCCTAACATTTACCCGGCCCTTCTTCGACGCTGGAAGCTAGACTTCGTCCACATGTTTTCATGGTTTATTTCGGTAGTGTGCTGTGTTGTTTCTTATGCGTCATCCCACGGTAGGGGTCGTAGGGTTTTACTTGAATGGCTTTGACCGGTTGGTCTCCTCAAGCTAGCAAATACCGCTTAGTAATAGTGCTTCTAGTAGTAAGCCTGGTTGCTACTCTACGAGTATCGTTTGGTGCCTAGGACAGGTGGTACTAACAGCAGTAATCGAAGACATGTTTCGGGTGAGATATGGAGCACTTTATGTGAGGAACCCATAACGCAACACCCCACCGTGTCACTTTCGGGAATATTTTGTTTTTGTTATCGACGTAGACGTTACACCTTCCCATTCCTTGCCTCAAGGGCATACATGGACGATGATTATTGTGATCAAGCCAACGGCCCTGACAACACATTTCACGTACAGCGCCACTCATTGTACCACTCGTCCTTCTATGTTCGTTGCGCATTTGCGTCGACCGCTCCTCCACACGCTTGCAGACCCCCTCGGCATTCCCGCGGCCTTTTACTTCCTTCTTTCGCGTCAAGGATCTTCGATCAACCCACCAACCGACAAGGTTGTGAAGGAGCTAAGAGGCACACAGCACGTCGTGGTAAGCACGGTATGGTGGGGACGACATGTTGAGGAACCATAATCGAATGTAGTTTGTAAACATGCGGGGGTACGCGGGTTTGGGTTTTAATCGTGGGTTTTGATGACCATACCCCCTCGTCATGACATGCTATTTGAGAGTAAAACGAGTTATGAATTAAAACATTGTTTTCTAACCAGAATCCACAACCCGAATAAGACACACGCCCTGATCAAAGCCCCAGATGTTTTGTATTTCAAATGGGGGCAAACGATGGCTAGTCTGGCTGGGTGCTAGCGGTTATGATATGACCGTTGACGCATGCTACGGTAGAGGTGCACCATGTGTTTTTCTGAGATCCTCACTCAAGGAGCGTCATACCTCACCGCAAACATTTTGTTGGAAGAAAATAAAAGTGCTACCGGGATGCGAAATCTCATGACCGAAGTATACTCTGAAACATTATTCGCCACAAAATGAAAGTCCAACGAACTTGGGTTGAGGAGCCCGATCATTCAGAAGACGGTTCAGCAAAAAAGTGCTACATATACGGTAGGGGGAGGCACGTGGGAAACATATATGGAACCACAGAGCTGTCCATGATTAGGTATAACGTATCAAGATTCGCATCACGGGCTGGGTTACAACGCTCTTACTTCAACATCCCGGCGGAGTTTCTGCCGGTCGACTACCTTGCTTGTATTGTTGGTACAACTGCTATATCGTTCGATAGAAGCGTAACTTGTGACAGTGTGATTCCGGTTACGTGATGTCAGCCTAGTAGAGTGCCAATCGTCACTCGCAGACGTGTGTATTTGGTCGAGGTGATGTTGCTGATGCTGTCGCACGATCTTATCTGTACTGCACAATCCTGTTTACAACGTAGTGATGTTATGGCATCGTGCGCTCGATGTGTGCTTATGCTCCCGTATGATTGTGTGCCGTGGGCATCAGTAACAGGACCTTTTAGTTGAAATGACCTCGAATGGATATTGTACCATACGTTTGAGCCATGTGAGCAATTTTGGGGGGTGCATAGACACGTGTGGGCGCATTGTTCGATACGCATGTTGAGTGGGTATGGATAGCGGGGTGTCTAGATATCTAGTGTCACACACAAGGAACGTGGTCGGGATGGTCCAAGTATATTTGCGACTGCGGCAACTGCCGCAGCCTGATGGCGTTACTACAGCGCAGGTCCGTGAGCCCCCGAGTTCACTCCGGCCTCCGTTGTCGTCGTGCTCATCGGGAACGGTTGGTGGCTTTCAGGGCAAAGACATCGGCCAGCACAGACCTGACCATGATTGGCAGCACAGAACAAAAATAAACATTGCGAAATGAGAGGCACCGACTAGCCGTTATCTCGAACTTAGTGTGGAAAACACCCACTATCAAACAAGAAACAACATTGCTGTTTCGTATAAGGTGCCCAAGACAGGTACTACTGTATCTTCACGGCGGTGTTCCCGTCACACTTTCGTTTTGTCTCCATATATTAATATGAACCTCATATTTGTCTCTGTCCGCTTCTGATTTGGTGGACGGAAAACGTGTTAATTTTGTCTGCCAGCGTGAGAAGATTAGACAGCGCAGCACAGACCGGAGCATCGCGCCGACTTCATTCCTCTGGAACGCGTACTACCCCAACCGCTACTACTACGAGGTAAACAACGCGGAATCAACAAATGCGTGCTACTTTGACGCCATTCTGTTCATATTGTTACGGGGACGAGACGTCCAGCAGTCGCGACCAGGTCATTCCCAAGACCGACTATATACCATGAAAATACTTATCCACGACTGAATACGAACCCCTGCTGCAAGTTGGTATGTCCCGGCAGTTTGAGTTGTGTTAATAACTCGTAACTGCGAGCGCCTTCCCAAGTTGAAACGGGCTTATTCCTTGCGCTGTACCTCTACACGCAAGTACGAATAACGTCTGCAGGAAGATCCACTGCCGCGTTTGGCCGTCGGCGAGGTATTTAGTAGTCACACATAATACAGTCTCGATATATATTGACTTACTTTTGAATCTATCGGACCTACCTCTCTCTCTGTCAGTGGCCTTGAGGGTTACCGCCGACAGTATGCTTCCCGGAGAGAAACGACCGATCACATGTATGAAAATTGGTTGACCAATACGCATTAAACAGGAGTGCATGATCCAACGAGGAATACGTTCGATTTTCAAAGTGTTCAACATTAAACCTACAATAGACGGATACTACGATAGAGGTGCACCATGATTTTTCTGAGTTCTTCACTTAAGGAGTGTCATACCTCAACGAAAAAATGATTTTGGAGGAAAATACATTTGCTGCTGGATGAGAAATCTCATGACCGAAGTATACTCTGAAACAGTATTCGTCACAAAAATGATTCCGACGAATTTGGGTTAAGGAGCCCGATCGTTCAGAAAACGATTCAGCCAAAAATTGATACCTATACCGTAGCACGCGTCCCTATTTCGTGTGAGAGACTCTATTACACGTATCGAGTATCATGATGTGCTACCGCTTTTACGGGGGGTACTCATTAGCCGCATGTTGTGCACGGCGGTAGTCGTATGACCATAGACCCTCGCATCCCTACCATGCCGGGACGGAGCACGTTGCGTGTTGACCGACCAAGCAGACATTGCTCGCACAAAGCGCGAAGCGGCGTGAGGTATTGGGCGAGTAGCATGGAGGGTGAGCGGCATTCTGCTATGAACCGCCTGTGACGTGGACTCGCATATGGACGACAGCCTACACTGCATGTAGTTTGTTTCGTGGTGCGGCCACATCCAGAGACAGCAATTGGTATGACTATGTATCTGCCTCGTGAGTGCCTTACCATACACGAACTACGTTGTACGAGCATTCCACTTGTGCGAACTTGAGGTTCTCAACTACGCGCGCGATTAATCTAGCAAGACCGCCAGTCATTGGTGACGGCCAGAAGCAAACAAAAAACCAAAACAGTACCCTGGTTGTCTAGCTCACGAAGTGAGATGCGTGTTTTACAAGCTCGTCGCAAACGAACGCCAACCCAAGCTGTGTTGACATATATAAGATATTAATAGGGGGGTGTACGGGGGGCGCATACTAGCTAGCCCACAGGTTTGTATACAAGGCGATATCAACCGTTCTATAATTCGACGTGTTGCGTCGATGTTTGTTTTATCTGTTCACGGCAGGTGTTCGAGTGCCTGAGGCGTTTGGTTCTCACGGGGTTGCTGGTGTTCCTCGTTCCAGACACAGCGGGGCAGGTGGCCTTCAGCTGCGTGTTTGCGTTCGCCAGGTACGATATAAAATCGCGGTTTGTTCATTGACGGTCAAGGTTTGACGACAACCCTCGATGAGCGTTCATTCGCTTACCTAGACCCGTGAGACTAACAATTGTCTGATGAGCTTACCGCCTATATATGTTCGCTCCTAATTATCGTACGGCGTATACTGTCTTATGTAGACCGTATAAGTGTCGCCAGAAACTTGCGCAGCTTGAAATTCGAAATTATCGTCAACTTAGTTGCTTTTTGGATTGTCGTGATTGGTCGAACGAACTAGTGTCTGGTCCTGCTTTGTATACACTCCATGGGTTTATCACGGTCTGTCGTACAGTTCTGAACTGGCCTTCCTAATACCCGTCTCTTTCTTGTTTGACGCCGACATGGTATTTAACACTATCGTCGTGATCTCTTATTTGATATTGTGTGCGTTCCAAGGAGTGTATTTTGTGTTGCATTTCGTACACCAAGTGTACCACAGTTGGTGCAGCGATTCTGTCATTTGTGTGAATGATACACCCCTTCGTCCCTGGCACTGTCTGGCTTCGGAACCACGTTCTCTGATGAACGTACTAACATCGAGCTCAATTGGGTCCATCTAGCTAGTTATAAATCCCAAATGTACATGCCCCGAACATGTTTAACCCCAGCTTCCGTGCCTGGGTTGTTTCAGAGGTAGTCGTTCACACAATGCCGGCTCGATAAAACGTCCGCGAAAAAGGAGAAACTTCAACAAAAATGTTTGTGAGAGGTTCACCCCTGAGTTTACCTATTGACATTGTGTGGAGTTTCTTCTAAGCGTTATGCAAGGAATAGCCTGCCGTGTCCAAGGATACAATATCGCCACGATGGCTCGTTTGTGCTTGCTATCGGATGGGTGACCAATGACGCGTCTGGCAAGTGACAAGACGAATCCTTGAAGCCGTTTCCCTGGGTCCCGTGTGCTAAGGCCCGAGTCCACCAAAACCGTGGTGTTCGTTTGGGTGTAGCCAGATGGGGAGATATCTGCGCTCCACACTATTTCGATATAACAATAAATGACACAACTAAACCCATCTACCGGTATGCCGTTTGAGACGCAAATATCAGCCCCACACAAAACGACCGAAAACCTGTTCTTGTCGTGATCTACAACGTGGGTGTATGTGCGGTGGTGTTCATGTCTCTGCCACCATACGTCCTGCTCTTGTGATTCCCATTCTTCTTTCCCTTGGGAACTTCGCACGCCAACGCGGCCATCTCTACGTCTCACCCTGTACCTCGCTGTTCCTGCAGCTTACTGGCCTTCGAGCTTCAACGTCCGCATATTGACGCCTTGGAAATTCAGATCTACCGCACGGTGAGGCCGTCCAGGATGCACAATACAATACTATTGGCGTGCTCATAGCATCGTAAGGCAGAAAACGTAGATTGAACGCTGCCATAGTTACTAGACTGCACACCGGTTAATACCGCTATCACGGGTGGCGAAGTCATTTGACGGCAACAGGCGGTTGTGCGTGAACCCTACAAGCAGTTTACCGTTCATCACTCCCTCGCCCCGGGAATTCAACGCGCACATGTTCAGATGCTTATACACTCCCTGTTGCTAGAAATAGGGATAGCAAGCTGTTACGCAGGTTCATGACATTATCGTACAGCGAACATGGGTAACAGGTTAATCTGGACGTGGATTACTCCTTGGTCCATGCATATATGTAGAACATGGGCTTCGTGTTTTATTGTAAGATCCGTTACCAACTCGGCACAAATGGAACCCACGCCCAATGCGAGATTGCCTTGCAATATATGTCACCGCACGGCACAGCGAACACTTATTGCGAGTTTATGTCTGTAATCAACTAGCAGCTACGCCTGAACAGTATCTTGTCCAGATAAGTCAGGACGAGCGGAGTGTACGATATTGCCAAACGTACATCAACAGGTGCCTACTGCGATAGGCCGTTTATATCATCGAAATTCCCACACTGCCCTTCGCCGCGTGTATTTCGGTCCCACCAGAAGTACAGCGCTTGGTTTCGGGACAGCTGAGTATTGCGTGGCTGCAGTTGTAATCGTGTACTAGCCACTCTTGATTGACCAACCTAATAATACCTTGAACAAACTTTCCCGTCCTCAACCCGATTTCACAACGTTGTCCTTGTCTTGTGCTGAACAAAAGGGATGCCTGGTCATATTTTTCACCAACTTCTTGGCGCTGATGATCAAGGCTGAGGTGGCTGACGAACATTCAGCTGGTAGCGCCATCTATTCAGTTGTGCTCATCATGGTAAACGTCATGTTCTTTCTGTCAATATGGTGGAACACCTGGGCCGCAATAAAGTTAATGTTCACCAGGAGGGGCTTTCAGGTTCGTTCATGCAGTAGCTTCACCGTGCGTATGTCGACAGAGTACTCTTTGCAGCAGTGGGTCGGACGTCGGAACACCGTAAGTTTTGATCCAGTGTAGATGTTCCAGCCGACATGGAATCCGGAATCGATGCAGATATATCCTTCGTGTGTGCCATCGGGACGATTAAGATATGAAGTTGATAGCCGTTTGGTGACTATACCAGCTGCGCAACCTAGCTCTTGTTCGCTGGGTTAAATCTATTGACTACGCGAATATGTCGCAAAGTACCATACAGTAAGATGCCTACTGCAATACCTAGGCGACGTACAGCAATACTTTGGATACTAATGAGTCTCACTATGTGTAAGAGTCATACACCAGCCACTGCGGTAGTGATCTACCAGGTACATCATAAACAACGTTTACTTCAACTGGTACCAAGTGTTTATGATATGCGATATGTTCCTGGCTAGAACCAGTTTGATGCAGTTGTACTGAACGTTTTCAGTGGTATCTGTAGCCTGGCGACCCTAAAGTGGTTCCTGTTCGTGCGTTTTGTTTCTCGTTTTCCTCGACATAAACTTTACTGCACGAAGAACCCGATTAAGCGATCTCGGCATCGGACTAAGTTCGCGTCATGGAATGTTACTCGGTAACCCAAAGGCAAATAACGCTGCTTCAAAGGCATCCGTAATCTCTTTGCAAGGGACGTGTACAACGGGTGCGGTATCCGCCGGAGATTCGCGAGCCTCTTCACTTTGTGAGCTCCAGAATATCACAATAACCCAAACCATTGATTTGGAGAAAACAAAACGTTAGCTAGGCGGACAATCATGCGGACTGCCCGAAGGTATATCACCAACAAAATTGAAAAATAGTCGATGTACGCAAACGATGTTGGGAAACCGCTCGATCTAAGGGGCCTGGCATTCGAGCACATGTGCAACGAATCATGCCTTTCGTCAATCTTAAGACGTCTATAATGTCGATCACATGCTCGTGCCCGCGAGGAAACTCGAAGCTGCCTGTCAGAAAGAGGTGAACAAGGATGTATAAAACTTGTACCGGAACTGCACTGCTAGGAGATTATGTACAGCACGGCTCGCACCATGACGCCCGATACTACTACTGTATCCTCTTATGGTAGACGCGCTCAGTCACCAAAGGGCCGGCGATATTGCACCTCGATTTTGAAGCTTGACGGGTGGAAAAATTTATGAGAACGTCGCGTTCAATGATAGAGGTGACACGTTTTTGCTGATGTGCTTTGTTTCGACGGGGGAAGCCTTCACCCAGACCCGCTGGATTTTCAATCTTGTGTTGCGGTGTGTTTCGTTGTATTCTTCGACCATAGGGGTTTGTTCATTGGGTAAAAAATTCGCTTTGCTCCAACATCGGTTTTCGGGTGACGTGCAGAGGTCAAGTGACAAACGTCCGCAACAAACAGTATGCACCTATACCGTAACATGCGTCCGACCTATAAATATTAAAATCATCGGCTACATACCCGAAGCAGCCGCGATGGTGTACCTAGCGGCTCGTTTTCAATTTAGTGGCATGTTAGGAACCGATACACATCTCTATTCGTATTTGTTTATCGCGATATACTGAAGCCGCTAGGAGATAACGTAAAACACTTGAACTGAACAAAATGCAAACGAAACACACGTATTATTGCCGACACTACCGTGTGACTGCAGTAGAGCACACGCACACACTAGACGGTCTTGGCTGAAAACGAAAACCGTCCAAGTGCGCTTGTTTGTTTGTGTGGAAAAGACAACAATATAAGTTTCTCCCTATCAACGAAACCCGGTTGGCGCCTTGACGTGTTTACCTCTCACTGTGACCTTGCCAGGGCGCCATGATGGGCATAGACGTGGTCGGTGAGGACACCGTTGATACCTTCCTAGGACCTACGAAGAAGCAGCGACATATCGTTTCGCTTGTAGAAGGCGCGGATGTCAACTCCTCGCCCGAGGAAGAACGTCCAGCTTGGGATAATACATCCGTTTGACGTGGAAGCGCGCGTCGACAGTCACACCAACACCAGGTACGATTTTGCTAATATACAGTTGAGTCCTCTGTGCGATCTCCTTGTTTGGAAATCTAGGCTCAGCGGAATCGATGGATTGGCCTCTCTGCGACCCGGGTGCAGACCCCGAGTTTGCGATAGGGGGCAGGTGCGCTCCCTATGTTGGAAAAACATAGCGAACTCGGGCCACCGGGGATATCACAAGGCTGGCTCTGAACCTCACTCTTAAACGGATCAAACAAATTGTTCCATCTCCGCAGACAGAGCGTCACAACCTGCCCAGCGACGCATGACACACATGGGACTGAAGTCCAGTTTCAGGGACACGACCCTTCTAAGTATAAATCCATACTTGTTTCAGTAGCGTGGAGTATTGAACGATATTAGCTTTCATCGCAGCAATACTTTTCGAAAGCTTAAGGCAATAACACATATACATATACGTATACACGTATGTAAGGCGTTAACACGCACCCTCTAATCACCGTAGGATTGGAGAACTTGTGTTCGACGTAAGCGGTATGCCTCGAAGTAATCCCCAGTAGATGCCCTCGCGACGACCACCGCATGTCGAGCGATCAGACAAAATAATGATTCCCTTGCCGATGTTCGTGTTGGCACGTCTTCGACCTCTAGTGAAAACCTAGCAATATTGTTTTGATACTATTACGTGTACTTAAGAAAACTGAGTCATACACCTGGAGGTACATCGTCTGGAACGGAGTCTTCAGCGTAGTGCGCAGAGAGCGGTGGACACCCATCCGCGGAATGTTGGAGAGTGATGGACGTTGGGTTCACCCGTGCTGTTCATTTTTACACGTTCGCCACGCGTCAAGACCCCGCAAGTACACACGCATCAAACAGATGGCGAAATGTGTTAACATGTTACCCACGATGCCGCACGCATCCTTGGCGTCATAGCAGTGACCTGCCATGAACAGACAAACAAATAAATCCTGTCCACTCACCTTATATTTATGCTGCGGAGCTATTGGATAGCTTGAGATCCGACGCAGAGTGCATATCAGTTATTTGTTAGACCTTGAGCTACAACGGTAATACTCCATAGGATTGCGTACTGGCCGTCGCGTTCAATGGTGTCACACGGTCGATGGTTGAGCTCCCCACGTGAAACGACTAATGATCACTACGCGCTACTCACCCCTACCGTATATACGTAGCACGCATTAGGTGACAAAAACCTCCGCCAGGGTCACGCCTAAGTCGCGCATGTGGCGGTGTGCGCGACGGAAACGGTGGTGGCATATTGTAGTACATAATTTCGTCGCAACGAAGATCCCCAAACATTTCACGTGAAACACGTATTTGGAAGGCGTTTGCTCGCGCGAACCCGACTGGTACTCATATGCGCTAGCTCTGCTGTACTGTAGTGAAGTCACTATACTACTGAAACAACCATGCTACTCTACCGTAGTGAAACCACTATACAGTCCCATACAGTGGTAGTTTCCCAACAACACATATGGGCTCAAATCACAATCCTTCCCAAGCGAACAGTGTCAATCACGTTTTCTAAGGTAGGCCAGTGCACCAAAAACGTTTTACTGTTCGCCTGAGCTTGAAGTATACCTATATATTTCTCCTAGTGCACGAGACAACCTGAAAGGTTTTTGTACGATGAGGCCGATAATTATACTGATACACTCTAGTATTGCGATAACAACCTACTGGGTAGACTCTGGCTTGAGGAGCGTCGACAGTCAGAAACGTGGGGGCCCATAAATGACATCTTCCGCGGGTAGCCATAGAAAATTGAACACATACATACCTTTCCCCTGCGTTGCTCCACAGATGGACAAAATCAGGCCGGCCTGCGGTGGATTGTCCGTCACATCAAACACGTCGCCGATTCCGCCTTCATCCTAAGCATGTTTCAGGACAGGGCGTTCCTGTTCTGTAATACTTAACTCATCTTGCCGGGTGGAAGCCGACCGTCTAGCCTGCATCATATATCAGACGGTTCCTGGGTTGTACGAGACAGGTGTTGTGGTCAGCAGCTGAAGACGGCAGGCGGCAAGCTAGGATTATTGTGGGTGTGAATAGTCTACGTCTATCTGAGGTCGTGTCATCACGCGCCCTGGTGACAAGGAAGATGTTAAATGTTAATCGTTTGGCGGCGGGCACGGGGGACAACGTCCAGTTGACACACCAACGATAGATCATGTACATGTTAAATACGCCTTGTACTGTATCTTTTTTTACTCCAAGCGGCGCTATTCCACGAGCGAAGAGGGAGACTTTTGGTTTAGTAGGGCTATGAACTTGGGAGAACGCGTGGGTTGAATATATGATTTTGGCGTGTGGAACGATGTAGACACAGGCTTGCCTTTTTTCCTGAAGGACATGAAGGTCTTCACGGAAGGAGATGAATATTCTGTGTGATTTAATTTGAGCTAGGAATCACAAGCCAATACACACCATACTCTATATTTGTGTACGGTAAGTACACACCGTATAACTTGCATCTTGCCACGGTAAAAATACACATCGTCTGTTTATACCATGTATACATATGTACCCGGTAGCATGTACATATACTTGTCACCACGTACAATCACCATAAAAAATGAATATTAGGTGTTTAATCAGTCCGGATATGTGCAATACGTTCATGTATGGACACATTTGGAACACTGAACCGTTCGTTGCATTTCCGCACAGGGTGTTGCTGCGTCGCAATTAGGGTAGGTACTGCATAGTCGGAACACGCCTTCCATGGCTCATGCTAGACTAGGGCCAGCATTGCTAATATAGTTACAATACCCTCGACTGGTGTTTCGTATTTTGATCTGTCATGTTCCTACGTAGGCTTTGAGATTGGTCAAAAGACGGTTTCACGTTCACAAGGCCTGAGCGTTGCAGGTGGGGTGGGGAATATCAGGTCTTCAAGGTGGGAGTCAATTAAATTTAGGTGGTACTATTACCGTACGTTTCGCGCGTGATGCCGACGCCCGACGCTAGGCGTGGAAAGTCGAGGCCAAGACGGGGTTAAGCGAGACATAACGACACGTTTGTGGTAACACAGTATTTGTTCCTTTTGTGTGTACGCATAGTTTGTACGCTACTGAAGAGGACGACCATGAGAAACGACGCACGAGAGAGCGATGGCGCGGTGGGGGGGAAGGGGGAGGGTGGCCTTTTTTTGGCTTGATTGGTTTCTGTTCGGTTGAGCTTTTCAAATGGGCAGCAACATTTGTATGATAGTTTAACCATGCATGCTTGTTTTAGGACTACCCCATAAGAACGTTTGATCGAGTTTCACAGGTAAATAGTTTCACAGGAAAATAGTAATGAAGCCATGTTTCTCTAGGTAGATATTTACCTCAGTTGTGCGAGGGGCGCCGACACGAAGCCAACAACCCTTCCCGTGGCATTCTGCTCGCAACTGTGGTTAGTCGTGCATGGGCAGTAGATTCGGCTTCAGTGGTAGCAGGAGAACTAACAGAAGCTGACGACGCAGGCTTCAGGAATCCATCAGTCAGGGATATTTCGGATGGGGGGTAGGGGTTTGGTCACGGGAATATAATTGCACGCGATGTTGTTTTTTTCGCTTAATGAGTACGTTTATGTGTTTTGGTACACTGGTGGTCTGGTGGTCACCTCTTGTTTTCAAGGGTGTCTGGGTGATGATTATTTTCAAACGTTTATTGTCGGGGGCACGTAGCGGGTATTCGCGAAAAGAGCACGTTCGATAGCGTTTTGTTCAATAGTAAATGGTACGTTTGGATGCCCCGTCCTATTATAAGCGTGTATGCATGGCCAAAACATTATCTCACCGTCGGGGGAGGGAGGGGGGGGGGGGGCTAATCCTTAACCATGCAATGAACCATCTATATATCGAGTAGCACCATGTCGATTTTATATATTTTTGAGCAGGGCTGCGGTAGGAGTTGCACGTTTCTCACTTGAACAGTTGTCCCCTCAACGGAGATCCCACGCGAGGAAAATCTTGCCAACCATTTGGGGCTCGGACCCGATGTACTATGCGAGCAATAACCGTGATATACCTTCACCAGAGGATAGTGGATCAGGTATGTATCCAGGATGCACATGTTTGGTCGTGATTCGGTTAAGATATCACCTTACTAGTACTGTGATTTCAATTGTTTTACTCGCCCCCCTCTCGCCGAGTTTGGCATCGGGGCCCGTTCTCTCGGCGGGGTCACCGAGGGCTGACGGGTCGGGCGAACGGGGCGTGGATTCGCCGCCGATCAGAGTTGGACAGCACACGGTCGTGTCGGTTTCCCGCGAGCCATATCGAAAACGGTATAGTCGTGAAGAGTCACTCCAATAACAGCTTCATCATCATCATCATCATCATCATCATCATCATCATCATCATCATCATCGTCATAACCACCACCATTACCGAAGCTACAAGGTTATTCTTAGGCTTCAGGATGTTTGTCGAGTTGCGCATCTGCGTAGGGTTGCACCTACATTTTTCTGAGGTCGCGTGTTTACTTTGATTATAGTATGGGAGCTTCGTATACCTCACACAAACAGTGGCTGGCAGAAACATGGCAAGCACAACCCAAATACGTATGTACACAAATAACAACATGGAAAAGACAATCTGTTGGTCCAACAACAAGCCATGCCTAATAAAACATACGCTTTTTAGGGTATATATAGGTTTTCGGTAGAGGTCGTAGCTTAGGGAGCCCCACCAGCAATAAAGGTTTTGCCCAGAAAATGTATTACCTCTTTCGGAGCACGCATTTGGTTCCAAACAATGATGTTGAAGAGGAGGTATAAATCTCTTCATGCGACCTCCCTCAGAAACGTTATGTGGTAATGTTCACCTAGCTACAGTACCAGTCGCGATACCGCATGTCGGCATCAAACCTGTCCTACCCCAATAACATAGCGACCGCGACGCGGCTGCGAAGGGTACACACAGCCCGCGCCAATAAGCGGCGGAGCCGATATCTCGGATTTCCATTCCGCCTCCTGCCATGGGCTATGACACTTGTAACTCTCCCCCCTCCCACGTGGTGCTTGGTGACGTGAGTATTAACGCAAAGTAACAAGATGGCGCAGCGTATCCTCAGGAGCAACTTCGGGACTGAGTTTGTTCGGCCTCCTGAAGACCTTGACCGATACCACTCTACAGCCACACGCATATCGAAAGAATGCTGGCGTTGGATACTTTCGCTACAGCAGCAGTAGCTAGTAGCCCACGTTGTCAAAGCTCGGTCATACGGTCGTCCATGCCAGATAGGCGCATTTCGAAATATATCTATCGCACTGCTAATAAGTAGCATAGGGTATTACTGAACATTTGAACATTCACATACAGCCGGAACGTCAGTACGATAGACGGCAGAACACTCAACGTGATTTTTGGTAGTGACCATTAACACATGGCAAAATCACGGTAAGACACACAGGAAAGATACAAGTTCATAATATTGGTAGTCGTTCGTCGGTAGACGGGACAATAGCTGTACGTATTTTATCACGGAATACGCTGCTTATTTGCCTTAGAGGTCGCGACCCGCACGGGCAAGCATTGTGTGTCGGTCAGTACGATGACTCGTACGCTACACCTAGCCTGCGAGACGTGCATCTTGTGTCTAGTTAGTCAAGGTTGGTTGCGCCAATCTCGTTCAAATGTGATTTGGTTGTACATTAAACAATATCACAGAACAGGGAGCGGGTACAGAAGGGAGTTGTTGCAGCAGATTTCGCGTGCATATATATATATATATCTGTATTCTTCATCGTGGCCAGTATAGCCCCGCCGTTTATCATCACAACCTTCGTCTGAGCGGGGTTCGCGATCCCTCTCAACCGCCGCCCGGGTCGAGCCTCTGGGCTAACACGTTCACCACAATGTCACATGCGGAAGCTCGGCCAAGGCGAACTTTCTCGCTGCAGTTTGGGTAATGCCTGGATATATGTCTATAGCTACTGTAGTGTCGTTTAGATCGTCGGCAGGCCTTTGAGGTGTCGTTTGACGCATGCCACGGTGGAGGCGCAGCCTTTTGTTTCGGAGAGGGTGGTGGCTTGAGGACTTCTGTAACTCACCCGAAAACTGATTTTGGAAAAAAGATGGAGGTCCTACTCGGTGAACAATCCGATGGCCTGAGGATACAACGATACATAATGCGTCACAATACTGAGATTTCGACAAGGTTTGGGCTAAAGAGCCTCCGTCATCCCGAACCCGTTTCTGCCCAAACCTGCTACCTGTATCGAAGCATGCATCGATGGCGTGAACACCTACAGTACTTTTGCATTTGGTCAGAACGTACTGTGAATGTATTGTGAATGATGGGATACTGCAAAACCACACCGACGTAACGAAACGGGGAACTGTATTTACGGGGTAAAGGGACCCGACTACCGTATACACGCAAGACAATACGCCATCGTCAGACAACGCTCCCGCTCAACATCACACCGTGTTGCGGTACGTAATTTGTTTTCGATCAGAAATGTGTCGCTGGGCATACGTGCAATATCACGCCCCTGCGGAGGTACACACGCCTGGAACAGAATGAACGCCAAGTTTATCCGACCGGGCGGAACTCTTGCAACCAGTATGCGTGTTGAGTGTCGCTTGCGTCAATTAGTACCGTTAAGGAAGTCGGCACAGGGGCAAACGTGCGTCACATACCCAAACGAGCCCGTGCGGCCCAGGCGTGGATGCCCCCTTTGCGTTGGGCTTGCATCGCCATGAAACACGAACGAAGTGGCCACCCAGATAAGACTAACACATCACATACTCAGGTTATGCAACCGCATTGTGCAACCATTTGGTAGAGCCCTGCCGGAGACAGGTAGGGTCAGAGAGATACAAAGCCTCAGTGACTGCTGTAGGCAATGTTCTACAAGGGAAAACAGCAGTATCGGTTGCACCCGCTGAATGGGTTATCTCCGGGAATGCACCAAAGATGTACCCTGAGGATCAGACCCCCAACCACCCCCTCCTCAAAACGAACCCACAGGCCCAAAGCGACTTGAGGAGACGGCATACAAACAAACACAGAAAACAAAAGCACGAACGAAAACAACACTCCGGTTGTTCCAATGTTCTATCACATGGCATTCCTGATTTAAATGGAAACCACAGAACTTTGTTCATTTGAAACCCAAGAAGAAAATAACAGCACAAAGTGGACAAGAAATGTCCAACAACAAGCAGCCATGGCTACCGACATTGACACCAGCATCTCTTCATCCATGCAACGCATACCTAAATACATACCTGATACTGTACATATATTGGAACCTACGCGCACATTTAAACAGCAAAACCCCACGTGAGCGTCGCACCAGTCCCTTCATGCGGGGCCAAATAGAAACCAACCCCCAACTTTACCTGGTACTACCGCCCATCAAGCGACAGCCAACCGAAGGATTTGAATGAACAGCTCTATACATTTACGGCTGCTATTGGTACGCATTCCGCGCCCCACCTTCCCCGTGGAACATACTACTGAGTTCGCGAGAGGAGCGATTGCTTCGTCAGCCACAGTGCCCACACCTATTTCATCAGCTTCCTATGACCCAGCCACCGTGATAGAAGCCCCGTTACACTCATAGATACCCCCCCCCCCCCCCTCCCCTCTCAGCGCCCCGCCCCCTCAACCCTCCTGAAACCTGGCTGTTTCTGTTTGCACTTTTTGACGACCACTGATACCACGACAGCTATATAGCTTGTGAGTCTATCGTGCAGATGCTTGTCACACGGCATCTGTTTTGTTGTTTTCAACTTTCGCACAACAGCACAGCCGGCCAACAGTTGTTTGGATGTCAAACATTTACCGCCTGGGTGATCCGTCCTGCGCCTTCTACGGTACGTGTTTTGCAAGTTGTCCGCCGCTTGTTTATAACTTGTCTCTGGCTCCGCTAGGGCACACCATCCACACGCTGTTGCTTGGGATGGTGCTCGGATGCGCTCTATGGTATTATGATAATAGTGACTTGCCTCACCCAGGTGCAGTCCAACAAAAGGAGCGAGTGATTTCATTATGCCCGCCGATAAAAGCGCCTTAAAGAGGGGACACTGCAGTCCAGTACAAAACACAAAGACAAAACGCCGCTACATACCTGGCGAGCCTTTATCATACAAAAAATATTGTTCTATCAGCACAACGCAGATGACAAACCACGCTAAATGGGCATCGCGGAACACAGTTACCATAGTCCAATACGCGACTCTACGCCTGTCCCTTATTATTTCAACGGCAGGCTTGACAAGTGATCCAAGTCTCGTTCCTAGAAAGTTTAGGTCGGCCACCATATAAGTGCCAGCGACGAAAAAACACGGGACAAAAACGTAGCCAGTAATTCGTACAGCATCTGGGGGGCCGCTCCATCCGCCATTGTGCCAAGATATGCCCAGCACCAGCAGCAGTGATGTTACCCAATACCCGACACCCCACCCTACCAGCACAGAAGACACGCGAGAATCGGTTGCACAGCTGCCACGTCCTCTTCCAGCCCCCACTTGGTCCGAGGAACGGCGTGATTCCTGGATGGCGCAAATACTGTGGGTTCTCCGAGAAACAGCGCCCAGTGCCTTCAGTGCGAGCCCAGCGGCAAGCATCGCGTTAGAGAACACGAGCGAAAAGTATTCCTTGGAAATTTTCAGGTAATTCGATTTCCCGTCCACTAGCTTCTCGTAAATGGTAAGAGCAACCGGAGGCCCGTATTCGTGAATCAAGAACCACCAACTGACGACCCCCTGAACCAGCCACACGGCCAAAGCCGAATAAAAACAAGGCTCTTCTCGCAAAGGTTGTTTTGCACGCTTGATGGTTTCGGATACCCCCTTCGAACCCCTCGCTACGACGCACTTGATCGTCAGCTGGTCGGTCTTTGCGAATGCTTTACTGCACGAGTCGGAAACACGTTGCAGGAAGGAGCTCACACAGTAGCAGCATACCGTCACTCCACCCGGGTTCAGCATCCAAAAGAACCAGCTGTCGTACTCCTCAAGATATTCGTTGTGGCCTCCGAATATATTCTCGGAATCTCCGATGTGGTATATTGCGATAAGAGCCAGCACGAAGCTGATTCCGATGGACTCTATCGCCCAAAATAGGCGCCATTTTTGAGGTACTGTCAAAAAGAATTTGAGCGCCTTCTCGTCCTGGTCGATAAAACCACCAGCGACAGGTCGGGGAGCGAGAGGGCACAGTAAACAACAGATTTTAGTCGGCACATTACTGCATGTTGTGTTCGAGCAAAAAAAAAAACTCGAACCCATACTTTTGTTTTCGAGAACCAGGCAGGGGGGGAAGGGGGGGGAGGGGGGGGGGAAGGTGTACTAAAGGCAAGAACAAATAAATCAATGTTTTGGTTGCCACTTTCTCGACTTGTGCGTAAATCCCAACGCTCTGTTCTGTTTTCTGTTGTTTTTCGTTTTTCTAGCAGTGTGGCTTCATTTTTCTTCTGTTTTTCGCGTGCTCCTCCCATGTTTCTATGAGAAAATGCGAGGTTATCCTTTGCACGGCGCCAGAACAATATAGACCCCTGTCGAAGTGGCCGACGCTGGAGTTTTGATCGCAGAGCACAGCACATGACAACATGTCGACCGCATAAATTAGTTTATGTTTGTAAAATGATGAACGAATGCTACGCGTAATCTAACGCAGCCAGGACTGTTAGCATATGGACGTTGAGATCCATACGTATATATTGTGATGTGCAGTCACCACGCACTGGTACGAGTATACGAGTATCTTAGTCTAGATATTCGGGGAATTACAATATGCGGATAGATTACGAGTTTGTCTTACTCGTAGTGCGCCACATTGTATGACCAAGCATCTTCATCAGGAACGATGCTGAGAACGTTGCTAAAGTTCTATAACTTGTAGAGAACATTACAGGGAACAGTACCAACTACGGTAGAATGTAACTGCCCGTAGCATGGGCATTGTACCGGGATGATCAGGTGCGGGCATCCCCCACCTCGATCACTCTACTCACTCTCACTCTACTCTACTCCTCTTCCCTCTTTTCTCTTCTTCTTCTCTTCTTCCTTTTCCATTGATCTCCCTGAGGTCAATTTTCTTTCCATTATGGCCACATAAGCGCCTTTCAAACATGACTTTTCTTCTTCTACCAAGTGATCTTCACAGACACTCTCGGTGCCACCTCTGCCATCTCTCTCCGGAAGACAGAGCCTCGACACACGCGTCATTCTTTCAGGTTATGAGCCTGACTTTGGTCTACGCCCCGACTGGCACACGGAACGACGTCTCCCGGCGAGCGCGTCACGTTCTACATTCGAAGAAATTTCAAGTTTTCCACTGCGGAGGAATACGGTTTTCGCTCCAAAAACCAGAAGATTATCATCTACCCGACAGCATCGACATCGACTCTCATCATCGATTTTCATCAACTTCGTTCAACAGGGTTACTACAAGGAGTACTGCTTTCACGCTTCTACGCGCGAGGCAGGTAAGGAGACTGCTGTCACGCTTTCACGCGGGTAGCACGTACGAGTAATGAGTCCGGTTTCACGCTTCTGTCGCGAAACTTGTACTCGTACATTCAACATATTTTCACGCTGGACTTGCAAAAAATATGCCACCGACTATTTTTTGTAACTTCACACGCAAAATTATGTTTTCGATACTATGATACTTTGAAGCTGTAAGCGCGAAACAAGTCACGAAACCATATCTGCTCATCACACGCGAAGCTAGCTCCGCGCTACTTCCACGCTGTAAAGCATGAAGAAACGTTACAAGGCCCCTGTTTTTTGTGCCATCACCACTAAAGTTAGTGTCGAGCCGGTTTCACGCTAGTTGAACGCGCGAGGCCGTTATCAAAACCGTTTCTTCGAGTTACTAAGCACGAAGTACGTACACATAGATTTATCCTCAGCATTGCTGAGAAGACCTACACGTGCTGAATCAAACAGCCAGGTCGTTGACGAATCTGCTACCCAGCGTAGCAACGGGGGATTACCTCCTACTATCCTTTTCCAGCATCGGCTTCACGCTTTTAGGCGAAATTACGAATTCAGACTCAAGGCCTCCTTTTCCAGCAACGATTTCACGCTTTCACGCGGAAATACGAATTCAGACTCCAAGGAAAAATCAGCATCCATCTCCATTCCATATGGGGAAAAAGGCCAACCAGCGTTGCATCACGCAGCCAGGCCGTTGATGCATTCGGCAACTTAGCCTGCCACGGGAGAGAACTCTTGTCGGTTTATCTGCTACTATCAGCTTCTACGTCTACTACGACTACTGCTGTATGAGCATCACTCCAACATCATACGAGGGACTTCAAGTTCTTCATCTGACACCTGCGATAGCTGCTGAGCTTCGCCATCATCATCATCGTTGATTCCAGAAGGTATCCTCAGCACTTCATCTTCACAACTTCTTCAGTTTATGTCACCAGGATCTACATCTATCTACATCGACTACTGCTGCACGAGCTACAACATCACTACATACCTCGACTTCTGGAAGCATCGATGGTCTACCCTCGGCTGCAGCAATTCATTTATAATTTGCTTTTCAAGTTCTTCTTTAAGAATCGGAGGAGACAAGACGGCCGCCCGAGATCTCACCAAGAGTAAGCTTCAGGGCATCACCACCAAAGCGTTCATCAAGCAGCTAGCCATCGCCATCTCCATCGCATTTGGGACCAGCTACGTATTCGGCGACATCGGAGCCGAAACGTGAACACCACTCTGGGGGAAAATTTCTCATTTCTCAACAAAAAGGGAGTTCCAACATTTTTTTGTGGCATTCCTGGCGATTTTTTATATTGCACCGCAACATGCGGCGCAATCGCAACAACACCTACCGGCACTCAACACTTCGAGCAAAACGGCGCAGGCAGCACACACTACGGACTGACTACGGGGACAGGTCTTCACCACCTCGTCAGCTCTTCATCGCAATCAGCATAATCTCACAGCCATCTTCTATCTACTCGTACATCTCAGTCTGCTATGCTTCGACTAGTTCTTCACAACAAGACAGCCTGCAGAAGATCATCAACAGCAGCACCACTTATTTTCAACACTACTACTACATGTTCAACAAGGTCTCCGCGACACCAGCACGGAGAACGACGATCTCTCCGTAGAGACAGAGCCTCGACACACGCGTCATTCTTTCAGGGACCGGTCTCGAACTCGAGTAAAATATTAACGCTTTCACTACTATCACAGCCATAACGAAGGAAAATCACATACTCACAGCACAGGTGACAGCATAAAAACTCACACCTATAGCCGGACAAAACGATGATCAGAGCGGGAGTCATCAGCACAGCAGAAAGCACAGCTACCGCTCATGACATGCGCACCCAGTGTGGTCTGGCATAGGAACCGCTTCGCTGTGCCCCGTGCTGTGTTCGACTGCCCATGGGCACTTGCTTCTGCGCCCATATCCTCTATTTGTACGCAACTGTAGAATATCAGAAACTGCATCAGCCTCTTCAATGTCTTGACCCTCGACTTCAACATTCGTGCGTCAACTACTCTGTGACAACACCAGCAAGATTATCCATGGTCAAGGAGGCCATATGTTACAGGCGTGCACTTTGCCAATGTGATTTATTTATCATTCGTAAAAGTCCCATCGGACGCCCCACAGGAAGTAAAGACTTCTCACATGGTAGGGATTTCAGTTAGTGTTTGCATTTTAAGGCGATTTTTTTGTGACTGACTATTAGTATACTCCTCAAGTCAGCCGGTTGGTATGGCAATTGCACTGGTACGTTTATTCTTAGTACATTCGCAAGCAAGGGAAGGTTTGGTCGGGCTCCGCTAACACTTATCTTCTAACTTATTTTTCTGGTGTGATAGTTGGGACTCCTCATGTGCAAGGAACTCAGAAAAAACGCCACCACCCCTACCGTGGCATTGCTCTAATATGGGATTCCATGTGACGAATTCCCGGACAACCTGGAAAATCCCATCAAATTACCGAAGGGACCAAATATTCTGGAAGTCTCTTGAGGCTTGGCACCCCCCATGGGAACTCCCATCAGATCCCGTGGCACGCAACATGGAACAAAGCTACTTCGCTTGAGATTTACTGCTGGATCCCATGCCCCCCATGACAATTACCACGGGAGGCGACAAAAACCCTTGGGCATCCCGTGGGAAATCATACCGAATGCTCGATACATTTCATGGGATGTACGTCCAATTATGTCGGTTGTTTCCATGGGAAGAGGTCAAAGGATTGGGATTACTCCTATGGGTACAAGTATATGCATCCCCTGTCAAGCCCCCTAGGGCCTGTCACCTCTCATCGGGCCTTCCCATGTGTTTGACATATCTTGTGGGACGTCTAATGGAAAGTCCCATGGGAAGCTCGATGTTTCTCGTGGCGAAAAGGGATGTACTGCAGCGAGCAAGTATGCCGTGGAAACCCCTCTGAGAAGCGCAACTTACCCGATAGGACGTTTGATGGAATTTCCCGAAAGGCGTAGTTTGTGCCCCAGGCGATGTAAACTGTATATGCACCGTCCATATCCCAAACACGAAAACCACCACAAATAGCATTGTTTCCGCCGATTTAGACCGTCTGAGCTTTGCTAGAGGGGGAACCGAGCTCCTCCAGCGCATTCCAGACTGAAGGCCAGCCTTGAACATAGTCTAGTGTAATGTGTCATCTTCCAACTCACTTGTTTGGGCTTCGTAATTACTAGAGTTATAGGGTTAGCAACTTTAATTTCACCGAGTGCTACCTTCTCAGGTGCATTTGAGATGACACTAAGGTCCTCCAGCGTCATATAGGGCGAAGGCAACCCTTGAACACATACTAGCGTGATGTAATATCCTCCAACTCACGTGTTTCGGCGTTGGGAAGGTTCAGGTCAGGGTAATGGTTAAGGCTTTAGGAATATGTCTAAGGAGGGATGTGTTGTTGAGTAGGCGCGGGAAGACATTTAGCAAACAAAAGTAAAATAACTTGGGAAGTAGCACAATTGATTTGTAATCTAGACCCGGTTTCCGAGATTAAAGAAACAACGCTGCAGAAAAACAATCAAATGCAGAGCTATATAGGCAATGTGTCCCTGTTTTTAGCCCAATGGCTTTCTACCTCTCTCGGAAACGTAATTTTGATTTCCGCAGTATTGCTTTGCACGTAAAATTAAACGACAAACCTGTCCGCCTCGAGCACAGCAAAAGGGTGGCGAAACACGCTTATCCATCGGTGATGTAGCCATCGTATTAGGTTCCCTCGCGTGAAACGACAAATTTAGCGATTTCGGAAGTTTCTTGTGCTGCTGGTGAGCAACTTCGAGTTCACAAAACTACCTCTTGTATCGGTTCTGGTTGGCTACGACTGCTGTTTGGTGCATCCGACGGCCTCACACACCCTGTTAAGAGCGTCTCATAATTTATGGGCTGTAGGTTGCCTGTGTCAAGCTGTAGCTGACCTCAAGAGAAGTGCAAACAATCTGCTTTTATGTTATTTTTTTGTCTCATTTCGTGTGACCCAAAGTTCGACCAATATCGACCACTGTAGTAAGCCTCTGTTGAGAATCTGCGGAAAGCCAATCTGAAGAGAAGTACAAGCTGCTGTGGGTGGAACCCAAACTTCATACACCCGAGCCTCTGATGAGGCACGAACCGGCCGACGGTCCAAACACAGGGTGTGAACGTAGCGGCGGAATTTCCTGTTCCGATTAATATCTCGATCTCAGAGTCAACGGCAAACCCGGGGGTCAAGGAAGAGGAACGGTTCTTCGCGGCCGTAAGGGTCACAAAGTCGCGGATGTTAAATTTCGAACGTAGAACAGCTTTTGGATAGATAAAGAAGTGGACGACACTAGCACATAATCGCCGTTTTAGCTTGTCTAAGTAGGCTTTTTTGAAGTGGTACCGGCCGCCTTTATGTGCAGTCTAAGTTGCCACCCCACCCTCGAACGCAGTTCAGCCTGACATGTCACGCTCCAAAGCACTTTCAGACATGATGTAGGGGGCAAACGTTCGCCTTAGGGTCCAAATGTTCGCGAGGCTTAACATTCAAAAAGATTATCAGGTTTTGAAGGCTTGAAACGCGTAACTTCGAGGGGGGTCACAGGTTTTTAGTCAAAACCTCGTATTGTTACTGACTACCAGGTATTAATACTGTAGCGTAAAAGGGAGAGATATGAGCTATCCGGCGACCACCTTGCTAAACCTACTAGCACACGTCAACATTCTTGTGTTTTCTATTGTTTTTACCGAGCAGTCAAGCATAGCTCAGTTGGACTTGAACATTCCCGCTCGATACCTACACAAAACACCCGTAGCCAGGTTTAAGGTGTAGAGGCTAAGTATGATAATATACAATAACTTATGATAATATGTGGTATACGAAGTAGGTTGTTCGTGGTATGGGGGGGGTACAATTAATTAATTTAGCGAAAGAGGGAAAAGAATGTAATCCGCGTTGACGTGAAAATATGGACTCGTGTGACAGGAATGATGTGTAGAGGGCTATATTCGTATGTGTTGCTTGCACTCACCAGATCAGCTCTGAAGATCACCGTCACCGCATTGAGCAGCACGGTCTCGCTGTTCTCCGAGGTTGACACGATCACCGTCATGGCTGCGCTCAGCATAATCCCATACACGGCGAGAAGCCCCAACCCGAAGACACGCTGTCCGGCACATAAACCATCCACCAACAGCGAGAAGCCAGCTTGAAAATCGTGCGTTGTAGAAGCGACGAGCAGGTACATGGCTCCAGCGACCGACGGTAGCAGGTGCGCGGTATCCCCACCGTCTTCCGCAAGGCCGTCATCGTGAATATCCTTGGCTAGAACTATGAGGGTGGTATAGGCAAATCCCTGCATCTGAGAGTATATAATGAGGTCGGCGGTGGGTGCGCCTTGTGTCAGCCACGTGATGCACCGATACACACACGACGACACTAGTTGGCTCAGCACGATTTTTCTTCCGTTCTATATAGCGTGAAACTCGTGATATTCTCGTGCATACAAGAAAAAGGTCTTGACATACCTCGAGCGTACCTACACTGGCGTACCTCACAGCCACTCGCATAGGCTGCTACTACTCCACACGTTGGCACTGATATCCCTTGCGCGGTGTTGGGGAAGCCTCGATTTCAAACCATACAATTAATATCACCGGAATTTATCACCGGGTGGTATCGAATATCAAAAGCAGAAGATAAGAAATACAGCAACGACGGCCTCGTAACGTCAAAATCTACTGGACGCGTAGTGCGGAATGATTACTTCCGCTAGACGAGCAACGCGATATCAGGCATGTGTGCTATTCAGTGTTCTGTAGCGATATCCACCACCAGCAAAATAAACTTTGAAACGGCTACATGAATTATATGTTTCAAACCCATATTTGAGCGACATTCAGCGTCACTCGCACAAGTGGCCTAACCTAAGTTAAAACAAAGTCGTGGTTACCCCGCCTATCATCGCACTATTCTCCCCTCGCCGGGCAAAATGTGTCAGGAATACGGCCGCAACAAATACGTATTTGCAGACATATACCTGGAAGAATAAATCTGCAAGTAGATCAGACAAAATGGTTGGCATTTCTTATAATACGAGGGCCAACGTTGTTATTGAGATTCGTCACTCCGACCTAGTACTCACGAAGAGAATGAGCCAAGCGATGAACCTTTCGGATAACGTCGGAGCGTGGTCTTTTTCGTCCGCCTTCTCCCCGAACGCCCAGAGGTAGATAGAGTCGGAAAGATGACGTTGCATCCAGTCCGAATCAGTCCCTGCATTGGCTGGTCCTTCTTCTTTATGGACTGCGCGGATGTCATCTGAAGCATACAACGAAAATGTCGTTAAGGGCGATGGAAGACAGATTATCGTAGATTATAAATAGCGGCTCTTGCGTCGAATAGGACAGGATCACAACCTCTTGAGGATGTTGCTGCAAGCTATCAGTATACGGGTTCGACCTAATGAGGTACTAACATACGTAGCACGAATGCATCCGGCCAGCGGAAGTATCCAATATGCACACCTGGCGGAAACGTCACGGAGCTACCAGCTGGGTCTACGTTGCATCGCTCGCTTAAATCCGAAAACAGCAGCACGTGGAAAACTCTACTACAGGTCATCGACTTCGCGGGTGTACATAGACACGGACATACTCTGAGGTGCACGCCATTGTTAGCCGTAACTGTGCGACTGTGATATACGAATAATTACATGTTCGTTGTTAATACTAGCTCCTCTCGTTTGAAATTGACCGCCTCGGCCTACCGTGTCTGAAACTCGCCAAATCCCCAAGCGGCCAAACAAGCACACCACCAGCGATAGTTTCGGTTCCTGTTTCTCCTACTGTAGTGTATGGATAGCCTGTAGTAAGTTTCACTCACAAATAGCCCAACTTTACTTCTTTCGTCAGACACCGCGGGCGTCGCCATCAAAAACTATCCAAACATCTGGCCAAGCTGTATGTATAGATTGCGTCTTTCATTCGGTAGCCATGCTCGGTCGGTATTTTCAGATCAAACATTTGCATTTATTGGCAGGAAAAGGATCAACATCCCCATAGCGGCACGATTTAAGCACACTTCTCTAGCACCAGCCCGCGGCAGACCAGCCCGCGCAGAAGGACTTCCTCAGATCCGCTCGCTTAGAAGGATGATGTTTTAATGGGGCATTTATTTTCAAGAGACCGACATGGATTTTTGTTCCGACGATGACATTGGTTTCGACTTCGGCTGACTGTGGCCGACACTTCGACTCATAGCTCAAAGTTTGCCTCAACTAACACAAACCTTAAGGATATGCCAATCAAACACTTGCTCCCTACCCTTGACCCTAACAAACGGCTTGCTGAAATAGTATGCCGTGGGGGTCGCTGTGCTGCAAAACAAGGTAGTTTCTGTGCGGGCACATCTAAGAAAACTCTCCTGCGCGGGAAACTCTATGCGAGATCCCCTAGCAAGATATGCGGGCGCTCACCTTGATCCATGTCCTCAACACTCCTTTTCTCGTCCTCCATCTTCCTATGGGACCGGTTTGAGCCCAGGCGATGTTATAGCTACTCCAGAGGGGCAACAAACAGGCGAGGAATTATCACAGAGGGGACGGCAGGATGGACACATGTTCGCGGTAAAAATAGTGTCATCGTGTACAGCCAGCAATCCACAGAGCAGATGCGCCTGTTGTGGTGGTTCCTCGCCTTCCAACAACGCCAAAATACACCTCGACCATGTTGGCCTTACGCGTCACACGGGCAGTAATATACCACCTCCGCCGATGTTTGAAGCTCATTCGCTCGAAAACGGCGATCGAAGAGTGCTGCGACAAGGGGAGGTCTTTTTGGCCACAACATTTGCGAGTGACCTACTGAATCTCAACATCCCTTTGATATCATTCGTGTGTTTCATTATTACTGGTGATATACTTATACGACCCAGACTTCGAGCTTGTTTACCGGTTTTTATTTTTTGCTTTTGCTCAAAGTCAGTTATTTTTTGTTGCGTATACAGTAGATCTCTTTAGAAGTCACCTCCCCCAGAAACTGTGGTGGTTGCTACCGCTACTGTAACACGGGTGGAACTCCCGAACTCCGATAATTGCGTCTATAAAAACAAAATGTTGTCGAGCTCTTTCCAAAGCCACCATTTTCGTTCTGCGCACCCCGCTGTGAGAAATTCGACGCGAATGTATTTCCCAGGGGTGTGTGCCGGCTTAGGCGTTATACAGTACACAGCGGTGCATGAATCGCCTATTTAGCCTATCAAGAGCAAGCTAAACACGTTTATTTTTTACGAGCATGAGGAAGTTATGCCGCATAACTGATGACCCTACTGTAATGCTCCAAAGCACTGGCGGTTGTTTGAACCGCTGCTGCAACGGTAAAAATCCTACAATACTGAGTGTCCAACGGAAAACTTTACGTTAACCCTAACCCCAATCGGAACCCCATCCCGTGGGCCTTGCCGTGGCATTCCGCGGTACATGTCACGGCATGTCCCGGGCAGTATCACGAAAAAGTGAAGTAATATACGTCCCTGGGTGAATGCGCCGAACGTTGCATGTGCAGCCACACCACTTCCGCTACTGCTGTACTGCAATTTGTGTTCTCGGACTTTTTCCAGGGGCGTAGGAACATTGATACTACTGTAGTCTGTGAGCTCTTCGGTTCACGAGTACTTGGTCGCCATTGGACATCTGGGCGAAAACGACGACGAACACGTCGACGACAACGATACTCCTGTCCCGTTCCCCTTTCTGTTATTTGTCGTACCGTACAGTATACTGAACGAGACACATTCTGCTAAATACAGTACTGCTGTTGTCAGCGTTCGGTATATGCAGCCAAACTACAATAACATCTACCTCAGCGCGACAGCGCGACACAACGCACAACACACAGGGACCTCAATGCTGTACGGCTTCAGCACACATCCCCTGCAAACGAGAACGACGCGAACCGCATCGACATCTAAGATGCTTCCGATATGTACCTCGAGCAATGCGAGTATATATCGAGGAGAGTTCGGCATGATATTATATGTACAGCAGTATGTACAGCAGTACTTGGACATGCAAATTGCTGTGATGTTCTGTTTCGGGATACATCAACTTGAAGCTCGACGCTGAGACATCAACGTTGGATGAATCTGTATTGGAGGCCCAACGACTTCGCCTTGGTCGAACTAGAGTGGTGTCGGCCTGTTCTGGTACAATGTTCCTTTAAGGGTGGGATATTTACGTCGTCAACCTTATGCATTTATCCTATAACAGGTACCAGGTATGCACGAATCGAGTTCTACGGTTTTTCGCTGTTGTTTTCTTCGGTCAATAGGGCGCTATATCCGACGAAAACATCGTAGACATGGGAAAACGAATTTGCTGCCCGTTGGCCCGTACGTACGTAAATTATCTACGTGTTGTAATTCTTGTTTGTAATGCTGTTCCCTCTCTTCTTCCTGTTTTGACACCGTTACCAGGTACCAGGCACCATGTACAAGAGCGGCTCGCAGACCGTGTCTAGCGCCGAGGTCGTTGATGTGGTGGTTATACAGTCTTACTGTAAGTTGTAGGGCATGATGCCGTTGGAAACCCGACAACCTGTGCGTGGTTTGACTACTGCTGAAGAAGTACATGCCTCGGCCTTGTTTCACAGAAATACTTGCACGCGTTGTTCACCTGAGTGCGTCTCTAGCCCTATTAATAGCCGCAGCAGAAGAGGCCGTCCCTGCGAATGTACGAGTTTTTCAGCGCCAGGCTACCGAACGGTGCACTTCATATCATCACCCGTACAGCTTCCCTTCGATTCTCCACCTCACGTGACTGGACCCTCAAGCTTTCCTTCCATTACAGTACAAAGACGATGGATATGAAGCGAAACACTGTGTATTGTTGACCGTGAACAGGACCTGTCCGGTCGAACTCTGCCCTCCTGAAATGCTGCCTGGGTTGTTCGGCGCGACTCTAGACCTGAGCGAGACAGATCTACTGCAGACATGGGCATATAGCCAGCAAGTGACGCAACAACCAGAGTCTACGGTTCTTCGCCATCTATCTCCGAGTCGAGCTTTCTTCGCTGCTTGCATCTGCTTTTGCTGTGGTTTCAACCTTCTTCGGTTTGCCGAGGGTCGTGAACAAAACATTATTTTTTCAGCCCAAAATAATCTACGTTTTTTTTTTAATGGAGGATTATTTGCCGAGAATCGTGAAAAACGGTGTCGACCAGGCTACAGCCGCCGGCGTGAAAACTACGAATCGCCGACACGGCGCTACGCACACCGGGTACTACAGTAAGAAGGGATCTAAGGCCGCCTGAGTAGTAGTTTGGGGTCTTCCCGACACCAGCCTCCCACTGCAGCAAGCAGTGCGCACGTGCGTACGTACTGCACTTACTTGTGCCGGATGGGTGTCTGTCAGCACCGCACTCTTGGCTCGTTGTGGGAGAGAGGTCAGTCCACGACTCCGCGTGAACCGCATTGCCCAGGATCTCACCATCTGCGCCTCTCCTATATGTACACTACACCCGCTCATGCGAGCGCGAACAAAGTATTACTGGTAGTCGCGCGCAGAGCAACCCGTCTGTTTTGTTGAACGTTGCTGCAAAGCCCGGTCATATCCGCCCCCCCATCCCTCGACATGGACGCCTCCATTTCTTCATCAAAACCACAAATTTGATTCTGCGCTCGTACAGCGGTGGGAAGTACCCCAAGACCTCAAGCTCGTACTCGGGTACGAATGCTGTTGTATAGGCATACGCTCTCGACCCCCCAGCCAACTAACATCCAGTGCACCGATCTCCAGACCCCCCGACTTGCTGGCGTGCCCTAGCGACACGACCCGCAGTGCAGCCTGCGCTTGGGCGTCTCTTCTTCCTTCTCCCTGTTTGTCAGTGGACCTACTCACTACTCGTACAGCAAAACGGCAGTACAGCCATACAGCGTGCGGCACTCAGTACAGGTGAGACTCACAGCAGGGGCATATCGGAGTTCGATCCGGAGAACTACGTGAATACCAGAGTACAAGGTATAGTATTGCGGGTTTGCCTCTTCGCCTGTCACACAAGGAGGTGGGCTGTGTTTCGCTCTGCGGTCAATCGTCCAACCACTCTTTGCGGCGGCGGTGTCTAGCGCTTGTCTTCGCCCGCTCTACTGCTGTCGTACTCGTATTACCTAGTAGTTAGTGGCAACGAAACGCAACGTCAATACCTCCAGTAGCACCCGCAGTCTGTTCGTAGTCCGACCTCTGAAGCTGAGGGACTGCTGCTGTACAACGGTACCCTTGTGCGACGCCTTGTTTACAGGTGTCGCATATTAATGTCCCGGCAGCAGCAGCAGCAGCAGCGCAGCAGTAGAAGTGCAAGGCCTACTATTAATAAGTGTGCTCCTTCCGGCAAAAACTATAAGAGCACTACGTACGTACGAGCACTGCACACAGTTCCTTCTTTTTTTTAAGTTGCAATACTATTCGTGGTATACTTTCTACTTTGTCTTGACTCCCTACAGGAGACGACATTTATCCAGTTGCATGGTCAGATTTACTCCCTACGAACAGTTTTAGAGAGCGTAGGTCATGGTCAACATCTGTGTCTCAGGCCATCCCTTACGGATGGGTTCTCAAACTGAAAATGAACGTTTTCAGTTTTCGAAAGCAATTGTCTCTCTGAGGCCATCTCTTACGGATGGGTTCTGAAAACTGAAAATGAACGTTTTCAGTTTTCAAAACCGATTGGCTCTCTTACGGGGTTGAAAGTGGGCCCATTTCCGATCAAGTTTTTCAATTATCACTTTCAAGTCGGCCTCCACTCGGAAATGGGGCCCCATTTCCGATCGAGATCACGATTGAAACTGGCGATTGGATTTGGAATATATGGGTTTCCACACATCGTTGGAGGCAACACGCGTACAAATGTACCGCAAACAGCAGCTGGCAGCTGCAGTTGAGTACGAGCCGCGTCTGTTGCCAAGCAAGCAGCAACACAGGTGTACTGCTGCTGCTGCTGCTTGCTGTGCCACACTCCCCACCCGCGCGTGCCTCAGACATCACCACAATGCGATGGGATCGGATTGTGATGGTGCCGGCCACGAGAGCCTTTCGACTGCCCTTGCAGCTGCGACCTATAGGCTGCGACTAAACGAGGAACACAGACAGGGAGGAGGAAAACACAGCTTTTAACGACACCCCTCCGTCGTGTTTTCCGTTGTCCCGGCCACCGCCGGGTACAATGCTTCTGCGTTGCGTGCTCCGGTGCGACGAACACCTCGATCACCCGTAGTCCAGGGCGGCAGCAAACTTGTGCTGAGGCGCTTTCGCGTACGAGCATATACGAGTACTCGTACGAGTAGTACCGTCTTCCCCGTACTGCTGGTGCTGTACACTTTTTGTCACAACTTGCTGCCCAGAAATCATTTTCAATTCTTGGGTCATGATAAGATAGCCAACTTATAAATTCTCAATTGGTTTTGACGCTCGACAAAAACGTTCATTTTCAGTTTTCAGAACCCATCCGTAAGAGATGGCCTGTGGGTTCTGAAAACTGAAAATTAACGTTTTCAGTTTTCAAAACCGATTGTCTATCTTACAGGGTTAAAAGTGGGCCCATTTCCGATCAAAGATTTCAATTATCGTTCTCAAGTCGGCCTCCACTCGGAAAGGGGGCCCCATTTCCGATCGAGATCACGATAGAAACTCGCGATCGGATTTGGAATGTGATGGGTTTCCACACGTCGCTGGAGGCAACATGCGTACAAATGTACCGCAAACAGCAGTTAAGTACAAGCCGCGCCTGTCTGCCACGCGAGCAACAACACAGATGTGCCTTCTGTTGCTGCTTGCTGTGCCGCGCTCCCCACCCGCGCGTGCCTCAGACATCACCACAATGCGATGGGATCGGATTGTGATGGTGTCGGCCACGAGGGCCTTTCAACTGCCCTTGCAGCTGCGACCTATAGGCTGCGACTAACGAGGAACACAGACAGGGAGGAGGAAAACACGAAAACACAACTTCAACCGACACCCCTACGTCGTGTTTTCCGTTGTCCCGGCCACCGTCGGGTACAATGCTTCTGCGCTGTGTGCTCCGGTGCGACGAACACCTCGACCACCCGTAGTCCAGGGCGGCAACAATATTTCGGAGGCGCTTTCGCGTACGTGTATATACGAGTACGATTAGTACCGTCTTCCTCGTACTGCTGCTGTACACTTTTTGTCACAACTTGCTGCCCAGAAATAATTCTCAATTCTTGGGTCATGATAAAATAGCCAACTGAACAATTCATTAATTGGTTTTGACGCTCGAAAAAAATGTTTATTTTCAGTTTTCAGAAATCATCCGTAAGAGATGGCGGGGTTGAAAGTGGGTCCATTTCCGATCAAAGATTTCAATTATCACTTTGAAGTCGGCTTCCACTCGGAAATGGGGCCCCATTTTCAATCGAGATCACGATTGAAACTCGCGATTGGATTTATAATGTGGTGGGTTTCCACACGTCGTTGGAGGCAACACGCGTACAAATGTACCGCAAACAGCAGTTGAGTACCAGCCGCGTCTGTCTGCCAAGCAAGCAACAACACAGATATGTACTGCTGCTGCTGCTTGCTGTGCCACGCTCCCCACCCGCGCGTGCATCAGACATCACCACAATGCGATGGGATCGGATTGTGATTGCGTCGGCCACGAGAGCCTTTCAACTGCCGTTGCAGTTGCGACCTATAGGCTGCGACTAACAAATAACACAGACAGGGAGGAGGAAAACACAACTTTTAACGACACCCCTCCGTCGTGTTTTCTAAGGACTATCATAGGAGTCAACGGGACGGGAATTCCCATAGAGAACGGGACGGGACGGGACCGGACGGGTATTCCCGTCCCGTCCCATCGTGAAATGTCTCCCGTCCACGACCTCCCGTCCCATCCCATCATGTTTTTCCTACCCATTTCCGTCCCATATGGCCGAAATAGTATCCTCCCGTTCTCCCGTCCCCACCTTGCTTCCCATCCCATCGTCGGATACTTTCTCCCGTCCCATCACTTCCCATCCCGTTGGCAGGATACTTTCTCCCGCCCCATCACTTCCCATCCCGTTGGCAGGATACTTTCTCCCGTCCCATCACTTCCCATCCCGTTGGCAGGATAATGTATCCCGTCCCACTTGCTTCCCGTCCCACCATCCACGCACGTACTCCCGTTCCCATGACCATTGTGGACATGTTGCTCCCATTGTCAGTTCCCATCTTCCTCCGATTTGCGCTTCCCGCTCAACCTCCCAAATCTCCCATTTGCACTTCCCACACACGTGTAGTTTCGTAGTTTCAGTGGAAGTTGTACATATTCATATTTTTTATTTGGGAATCCAAGGTGAATCTTGGATTTAATTTTTTTTTTGTTATGGTACGCAGTCAGCTCTCCCATTGTTTTTTTTTTTTTCACTTTTGGAGAGAGACGCACCACACACGCACCACACACACGTTCCTCATGGCGGAATCGACCCGTGGTGGCTCGGCTGCTGAGCCTCCGGCACAGCCAAGTCGGTCATTTGCGATCGGTGGTATTCCCGTGAATAAGATGGGTGCAGGCGTTGGGAGAAACAAGCAGACGTCAGGGATTTGGAAGTATTGCGTGGAGTTCGAGCCAGCTGTGGACGAAAATAGCGTAAAGTGTGCCGGTGTACACGGCGGTAGACACTAGTAGTTCGTAACGAGGCTTGGGGGAGATGGGGTGTACGTTCCGTCGAGCATCTATGTTGGGTTAAGAGTGTCCCACATATCCCCGGTGGGCTTCCCGTTCTCTTTCCCATCGACACTGGCAATTTTCCCATTGCCATTCCCGTTGTCTTTCCCATCGACAATGGCAAGTTTCCCATTGTTTCCCGTCCCACTATAGAACGTGATAGTCCCATCCCATCCCGTCTAAACGATGGGAGCCATATTCGATTCCCATTCCGTCCCCATCAATAAAAACTCCCATCTTCCCGTCCCGTTCCCGTCCCGTCTAGAAAGCATGTGGACATTTCCCGTCCCGTTCCCGTCCCGTCTAGAAAGCATGTGGACATTTCCCGTCCCGTTCCTGTCCCGTCTAGAAAGCATGGGACATTTCCCGTCCCGCTCCCGTCCCGTCTAGACGAACATTATCCCGTCCCATCCCGTCACAACGGGAGCAGAAAACTGACGATGGGATCCCGTCCCGTTGACAACGGGAGCCGTCCCGTTGACAACGTGAGCCCAAATTTGTTCCGCCTGCGGCGGACTAAGGACTGCCGTCCCGTCTCACACGGTGCGGCACCATGATAGTCCACACTGTTTTCCGTTGTCCCGGCCACCGTCGGTTGCAATGCTTCTGCGCTGCGTGCTCCGGTGCGACGAACACCTCGATCACCCGTAGTCTAGGGCGGCAGCGAAATATTTCGGAGGCGCTTTCGCGTACGAGTATATACGAGTACGAGTAGTATCGTCTTCCTCGTACTGCTGCTGTACACTCTTCGTCACAACCTGCTGCCCAGGAATCATTCTCAAGCCGGATCGATCTGACGCCCTTTTCATCACGAAGAAAGCCTCTTGCTCATACACGACTGGCAATACCCCTGGTACGCAAAGTAAAAGTGGAAAATGACACTTTCTCAGGGTGCTGATACGGTTTGAACTTAGACTTTCGATGAGGACGCCGAGCACTTGTAGGTGAACATACCTGGGCCTCTGGTTCGACCGTCCGTAGCGTCTTACGTGGCCACAGCAGAGTGTAGATACAAAACACGAGCTCCGAAAATATACGTTAAAGCAGTTGCCGCTGAGCACTGTGGTTTCGTGATGCAAACACAGCAATGCCTGCCCTCCCTTGCATATCCAAGAGCCCCAACATCGCCTAGAGACTATAACGAACAAGCTTTACGTTGGTCGGGAGCAGGTCTGAACATTATATATAACTGCCGCTATGGCGTGTTCCGCAAGGAGTTCTGATATGGTGATATTGTACCACAAATAGTATTGCTACTGTAGAAAAGACGAGCTATATACCCGTACGAGTATATATTTTCAAGGCTCAAGCACTCTTTGTTTTTTTTGCCGATTGGGCCCCTTAAAAGTGATCGCCAGTAGCGCATCAGCAGCAGCAGCAGCAGCAGCAGACAGTGCTGCGTATCTGTCGCTGTGCGCTTTTGTGGTGTACGGAGTGTGTACTCGTACTCGTACAGCAGAGCTTTCTTGCACGTCACGGTTTTGACAGTTAACATAATACAAACAAACTGTGTCTAAAACACATATTTTTGGATGAAAACCACTTTGTGTTGTTAGACCAACTACTAGTAATTGGTGGTAAGGAGGCCTCAACACCTCCAGTAGTCATATCTGCCATGCCTCACGTTGGGGAAATACTGATTGTGCTGAACCAACACGAACGAACATCTACGTATACGGGCCGGTTTCCTTCGTTATTTTCGATGGGAACATATATTCGGCATACAGCAGCAGCTGTGCCGGCCGGAGCAACAACAGCAGCGGAAGACCAGCAACAGCAGCAGTAGTAGGACACACGAGGCCAGGCTCAGCGTCGCTGTAATACGCTCGGCTTGTCGGTCTAGAACTTGAACCCGTTGACTCGTACTCAATGAATTGTGTGTCGTTGGCTTCCACAACGCGATACCTCGTGTTGATATTCGGCGTAAAACATAAAAGACGAACAAATCTAAACCTGATACTCGTACGTGTGCCCAACAACCGATAATATCGTAACAGTAGGTGCCACCACTACTACTGCTGTACGACATCTACGTCAGAGCTTCTCCGTCCCCTTATCAGTAGGAGGGTGGGCCTTATAATACCACCTGCACCATGTCTGAGACACGGCCTTTAATCTGCCTACTGGTAGAGTTAGTTTTCGTTCGGTAGAACTCAAGAAACCAAAAAACATGTTACGATATTTTAGGTACCGAATTAAAAAAAACGCATGACTCATCAGCCACGTGCCTGTGAAATCTATGGCCCACAGCTATCCATGCCTTTGAAAACACACGTTGCCGCGCCTACTGAAGCTCGATCAACTCTGAACGAGTTACAACAAAACCAGCACGAGAAGACTTTGTTAAACCAGGTGCGTGCACAGAGCCCCACGGGACTGGCGTTGGTGCCGTGTACGTTGAGTGCAGTGTACAAACGTCGATGTTAGCTGTCTCACACGAACGAACATCTACGTATGTATACGTTCGTTTTGGTTTTTTATCTCAACATAAGTGATCGTCAGTATACAGCAGCAGCAGCAGCAGCAGCAGGACCCATGCCGGCCGCAGGAACAACAGCAGAGAAACAGCAGCAACAGCAGCAGCAGGAAGAAACATGAGGCCAGGGTCAGCGTCGCTGTACGCTCTGCTTGTCGGTCTAACACTTGAGCCCTCTGTACTCGAATACGTAATTCGTTGTTTCTTTTTGTGTCGCTTGGTTCCTCAACGCGATATTGATATTCGGCAACATTTAAAAAATAGCCAAGTGCAGTGTCCAACAACCGATAATCTCGTGATAGGTACCACCACTACTACTGCTGTACGCTATCTACAGCACAGCTTCTCTGCCCGCTTATTTGTAGGAGAGTGGGCTTTACAATACCACCTACATGATGTCTCAGGGACACGGCCCAAACGTTGCTGTGGTCAGACAACATGATATCTCAGGGACACGGCCCAAACGTTGCTGTGCTCAAACATAATCTGCCCACTGGTAGAGTTGGGTTTGGTTCGGTAGAACTCAAGAAAAAATAAAACGGTATGATATTTTACGTTCCGAACTTTCAAAACAAACATGACTCAGCCATGTGCCTGTAAATACCATTTACCACAGCGATGCTTTGAAAACACACGTTGCCCCCTCTAGCTCGATCAACTCTGAACGAGTTACAGCGATTCCAGCGCGCGAAGACTTCGTAACAACGTGTGCGTGCGCAGAGCCCGATAGGACTGGGTTTGGCGCCGTGTACGTTGAGCACGGTGTACAAACGTCGATATTGGTTCAGCCCGACACACATAAGACTCGATAAATTCCACCTTACACGACCCTACACGCCCTCCTACGCATGCCTCTACGAGTAGGCTTTTGTTTTCACTTGATTTTTTGTTTTAAATGGCTCGCGCTTCGCGCTCGTGCGCCTCATTGTTATAGGTATTTTTCGAGCCGTGATTTATGGCTATGATGTGTCTAGCTTTGAGGCTCCAGAAATGTGTGAATGAGAAATAAGGACCGTCTATTATGTCTTCTGATTATTGAAACTGGTCATGTAGAGTAGTGGTTTGTGTTGTTTGCGTCACACGACGCAAAGCCATCGGCCGCCGCGCCGCCGCCAGAGTAGTTTCGGCATCCAAGTGCAGGTGGATTTT
>MEHQ01001292.1:0-49862 GCA_008828725.1 Saccharina japonica
CTTGCGCTGGTCTTCCTCCTTCCGACTCTTGAGCTGTCCCGTGGTTGTCCCATCCAGTACATCATTCTCACCCCCTCTCGACATATCTTGGGTGATATATAACACCTTTATCGCAGTCAAAAAGGGAACGGTTGGGATGAAACACAGGAGTCGTTGTGAATGCAACGACAAGCGTTATCATTTTCCTCTTGTTTCATTAGTGTTCCCCTTTTCTGGTTTTCCTGTATCACTTCTTAACTTTATTGTCTTCGACATTCTTTTGGTATACTCACGTGTTTCCGTTTCTTGCTGTATAACGTGTTCGCGTTTATTGCTTTCGCTTACATGACCAACATAGTGGTAAATAGTTTTATGTTACTCTTGAGACAGCATTCGAAATGTGTATGATTATTTTTAGCACGGATGCTGATCTGACATATTGCTTTTTGTTGGAGGCATACGATGTTAGCATATGGACGTTGAAATCCATACGTGTCTATTGTGATGTGCAGTCACTACACACTCATACGAGCACATGAGTATCTTAGTCTAGATATTCGGGTAAATACAATATGGGATATATTACGAGTTTGTCTTACTCGTAGTGCGCTGTATTGCATGTCCAAAGCATTTTCACCAGGAACGATGCCGAGAACCTTGCTAGAACGATACAATGAAAGTTCTAGAGAACATTTCAGGGGACGGCACACACTACGGTAGGGTGTAACAGTCCGTACCATGGGCATTGTACCGAGCTGATCAGGTGCAGGCATCCCCCACCTCGATCACTCTACTTTACTACTCTAGTATACTCCTTTTTTCTCTCTTCTCCTCTTCTCGTCTTCTCCCTTTCCATTGATTTCCCTGAAGTCAATCTTCTTTCCAACATGGATAAATAAGAGCCTTTTGAAACAAAGAATTTCCTTCTTATTTCAAAGTGATCATCATAGACACTTCGGTGCCACCTTTGCCATCTCTCTCCACAGAGACAGAGCATCAACACACGCGCCATTCTTTCATACGACTTGTTGCAGTTATTACTGTATGTGCTACGTAATCGTTTTCGGTTTATGCTTGTTTTTTTTATCATGAAGATAGTATTCTACTACAACAGGGTTACTGGAAACTTCCCTGTTACAACAGACTTTCACTGTGACGATATGATAATTTGACAACAATACCAACAACAACAACAACAACAACAACAACAACAACAATCGATCAAGTGTTCAGGTTAAAAGTGTGAAATAAGTCTCGGTACTATAGTTATTTTTTATACCGTTTCACATTTCGGCCTGTGGATGCGCCCTGGAGAGGAATAAACGGTATTCAGTCAGGATTGCCTGTCCAACTTAACCCGGTAACAGCGGGGGACGTAGTGGAAAATTCCACCTCGGTGTTGTTGCTACAATAAATGACACGGAAAATACTCGTACGCTTGTCGCACTTGGCATTGATCCGACACTCCACCACAAATAATATTCAGCAACACCCGTCCGTAGTGACTATAGAGGTATGAACCCTCAACTTAGCTATGAACTACGCGCCCACGATGAAAAAACATAAGCTAGGGCGGCCATTAGGGCGTTACACCTTGGTACGAGTAGAAACCATACGAAGTGCTGTACATCGTGTTCAGACCCGTGCGTACGGCGAATAAATGATTTGCATACCTACACAGACCCATGGATGACAGTGGACAAACAAATACTTTCTTGGGCAGTTGTACTACGTATATATATATATGATCTTAGACATATATCTTGGACGTGCACATCTTCCTCAGGTTGGAGCACGTATTCAGGGCAATTCTATAACCCCCTTGATGAAAGGTCGGCAACACAAAATGCATGTACGTTATACCACAGGATGCATAATTCAAAACGCGTAGCACGTTCTGCGCCGTGAGTAAACAGCGTCAAAACGGCAAAACCAAACAAATTGACGGTTTGATTCCGACACGCGTCCGACGTGCAACACTATAATTACAGTCCCTTATTTAGAAGCAGACACATATCTTCATCCTTCACAAGTCTCTTCTGATTTAAGCAAGTCGCAGCCAACATTCGGGATCAGGCCCCCACATGTCTTAAAAACACTGCGTGTCATTTCAGGCCAGCGGGTATCACACCAACGCAAAGGGTATGCCGACGTTTTCATCCTCACGGCCCATCTTGAAACGTAAACCTCTGCTACCTTCGTTTATGTTTGCATTGACGCCTTAAACAAATTCCAAACGGGTTTCCCCGCCACATGTTGTGCACGGATGCGTCGTGTGTGTCGTGAACGGACTAGTTCGCTTCCTCGAAGAGATTCACTTTCGAATAGGCGGGTCAGGGTTTCCCGTAGTTAGCACGTGTTATAGCATCAACCCTCAAACCCGGCTTGTTTAAGCACTCGCTTACACCGATTGTCCCAATCACGGTGTTTGTGTTCGTAGCAAATAGCCACCAGTAGTCTATTTTACCTAAAATGGGGAGTACCACTGCAGAAAAGCATGCAGTACTGTTGATAACACAGATACGTGGCAGGCAACGTCATCCTACCGATGCACCTACTACTTCGAAGTTGTACGTGGGCCTACTCTTCTGCGACAATAGCTACGAGTAACGGGCTAGATTAACGCTCCAGACGCGTGCTATGATAAAGAGGTAGCAGGTTTTGGCTGGAACATTTCCCGCATGACGGGGCTCTTTAACTTGAAATCGCCGAAAACTGGTTATTGTGTTGGAAACAGTTTTCGTTGTTAAGCTTAAGGCCACAGGACTGGTTACCGGGTAGCATTTATGTGTTCGTCCAATACCACTGTTTTACTCACTATTAGTACAGAGCACCCCAAGTGAGGAGCCCCATAAATGAAACTGGTGCCCCTTTACCGTAGCACGTGTCTCCAATCATGCCGTGAAAGGCCCATCGCGTACGCACAGTTATCATGCGGGATAAATATATCTCGTTGATCATCGGAACGTTGGACTAGCTCAGATTATGAGAAAAAACACCCAGGAACTTCTAAGTAGGTCACTGCTGTTTTCTGCACCCTGAAGGATACGCACGTCTGTGTACAGGCGTATATTTGATGTCTTCATGCTCATAAGCCTCTCTTCTTGATTTGGTTCCGTATTCGGCAAAACCGTGCCCGTTTCGACGTGAAACCTCTTGTGAAAGTTTCAAAACGGCGGCGAGGTACCTCACGCGTCACCAGTGCAAGCCTGTGCTCCCACGAGGCAAGGGTGAACAATACAACCAGGGTATGGAACACACTTAGTGCGGTGTACCCTGCGGGTTCGATGGAGAAACATACTTGAGGAACAATATCTGGCTGCAGGCTAATTGGGACTGCTGCATGTACGGGCGAGATTACCAGGATGGTCGTGAGAACATGACGAAGTCAATAGCAGGCTTTGCACGACTTAGATATCACAGCTGCGGATATATTTACACAGTTCTAGAACCAGCGCGTGCCACACACGAGACGGCTTCAGCTAGCCCGAGGGTAAGAACGACGCTTTTAGGGCCAGCCATTTTTAGGACATCAACTATTGTAATAAGTGGACAAGATATAAAGGGTAAAAATGCTTATAACATCATGGCGACATCGCAAAACGGTTTTCACAAACTGCGAGACTTTTGTGCCTTTCGGGCAGATTTTCGAAAACTGTCAAGACGTTCGGAAGGGCACGAGTTAGTTGTGATGCTTAAAATACCTTATCATACGAAGTATGCCATTACAGGAAGTGGCCACCAAGAAAGTTACCGCCGAGAAGGCAATGATATCCCGGATAATCACTGCTACTATGAATAGATCTAGACTTCATCTAGAAAATTCTCCGACATAAACTACTGCTGAAGTATCACAGTCACTAAACGTTCTACGAATCATCGTGGTGCTCAGTAACCCAAGCAGCTACTCATTAAACCCATGGCCGCCATGATCACACCGTTCAATTCATTAGTGACTTCTAGGCATGTCGCTCACGGATTACCGAGACACTCAGGAACCATCGTCGACAGCTAAATGTTGTTCATCCTCATCTTCGTGATGACCGTCGAGAAATCCCACGGTAGGGGTACCACTTATTGGCTCAATATTTTCTGACCGGTTGAGCTCCTCACGTGAGTAACCCACCGGATACTGTTATCATTTTACTGGAATGTTGGTTTTTGAACAACCGCATTGGAAGTTTCGGTCGAGTTGCGCGAACGAATGGTTCCGGATTTATGTTTCGGGTGATATATTGAACTCCTCATGTGAGGAGCTCAAACAAATCTGCTGAGCCCCTGCCGTAGGATGAGTCCGTCGTTATCACCAACATTAACAACATCGCGGAGAAAAATACAAAATACTATATCGGTGAAATCGAACAGCAAGGACGGGTACAGCAGCGACTACTGAGGCGGTCTTTGCTAACTGAATGATACCTGCGGCAGCGATTTCCCGAGTTATCGCATTCCGAGACCGTAAGTACAGCGGCGAGAATAGCAGCATTCGAGGGAGCAACAACATGATAAAATTATGTTCGAGCCTAACCAGCGGCTATAGCTACCTCAGTTATACCATCTGCTTATGGGGCATCCGCTTCGTTTTCCGCATGAGTGGCGCCTTGGGTTAGTATATTGGTTGGAGCATAAGGCGTGTTGGGAGAATATATACGAAAGCAAGGCGCGCTGTATGTCACGAGCGCACTATGTAGGTGGGGTGTAACTACAGTACATTTTTTCAGATTTCGAGTTTACTGCAACACACGGTAGACATTAAACACTTCATTTGGTCTTTCGAAGGCATTCGGTACAAAGCACGTGGGAGGTTTAGGGAGGTCAGTGATGTTGTTGAACTGACATTTGTAATTCCGAAGAATCATGGTATCTCAGGCAATATCATGCCTTCGATTGGACCTACGAACGCAACGGAAAAGACACGAAACCACTTTTGATTACGTTTCATTGTACATACATTGGCTGAGGAAACAATGCAATCGTCGAGAAAGCAGGTTGGACGGTGAAATTGCTCACAAATTCTAAATAAAGTTTGATGCACAAGGGTATTGGCTTTGGAGAAAGCCCCAGGCAAACCCGTTCAAACATCGACGACACTTGTTTGGTACATAAGCAGAAGCTGCAGAGGCTGTATACAGATTTTTTCTCAAATCGCTCCCCCGAATGTCTGCACTCTAGTGGGCTTGTCGAATCAAACATCTGTGTAATGGAATAACAGTAACTAAGAGAAACCTTCGCAGTCAACATTGTGTGATCAGTCTTCCTACTTCTTCGAAAATGATACGTAACAAAAATGTGGTAAAATTAGGCCCAACGAAAAATGCTGTGCACTGACATTATGCGTATGCAGTGCAATTTTGCAAGTTTCATTACATCCGCAACAACCAGCAAATACTGGAAATACCTGGTTGATCAAAAGGAGTAATATATGAAATGAGCTAACAAGACGGAGCATAGAAGATCGATAAAGTGTAAGTCGCCAGGGACCACGACCCGTAGACTACGAATACTTATGCTGTACGTAGAATCGTCCATTCGCCTATGAGTTGTTCGATGTCGGTCGTCCACCCGCAAGCATCACCCACAAGCAGCACCTTTTAACCTTTCAATCAACCACCTAAATTTGGTAAACGCCAGCCAGGGATTATAACCTCTGCCGGTATCAGCTCAAGTATGTTGCTATCACGTGCGAAGGGTGTACCAAGTGGGTACTAGGGAACACTTTGTGATGTTCCTACAGTACAACGGAGTAGGTTGTTCGTGACATTCAGCCATAAATCAAAGGATTATGTAAGAAAGCTGATGTTGGATCGTGGAATACAGTAAAAGACAAAGCCACCACAGCACCTTCTAGGGTGGCAGAAAATACATTTCCGTCGACAGTTTGGGTTGAAAAGGAAGATAAAAACATTCGTTCACGCGACTTAATGGGAAAAAAAATGTTTTTTGTACATGAAACGTATATGTTTATATATTAACAACCATCCCTCGCAGTACGTAGTGAGGCTGCTATTTTGGTTGCGCGTACAATGTTTCCTGAGCCTGGGGTGTTCGGTGTTCGGTGCTGATATGAAGAGGTCGTCATGTGAAATGACATCCACAAACGGGCAACCCTTTGTGAGCATCATAGCCCACACATTCGCAACTACCGTTCAAAACCACGGGTACCTTAGCAGCGGCGTTGCGGCCGTTGTAGTCGGCCAGGAACACCTCGCCAAATCCGCCCTTCCCCAGCAGTTCCTCCGTGATGTCCACATGATCCTCGGGTATTTCGATCTTATTCAGCTTGCGTTGCCTCCTCGTCCTACGCGCTTCCGCCAAATGTCTTGACTGAGCCTCTTCGATGGACCCCTATCAAAACAGAAGCAGCGGCAAAACAAGAGCGGTCGGTGGGCGTACCACATGTACGTGTATTGACAAAATATTCAGTATCTCACCAACTGGATACTGTGTTCTACACGGCATACACGCTGTCGACATCCCTTTATCGGGGGGCTGAGCCATTGTAACCGCCGCCAGAACAGTACGTTCTGGCTGCGTCAGAAGACCCTATACTGAACAACTTCGTGCCAGACCCCTGCACTACGGCCTCTCCCGGCAGGAGAGCGTGCCCCGCAGGAGGCGTCTCCGAAAGGTCCCGCTGGGGGTCACTCCGTCCGAGTCATCGTTATAGGTGATTTTGTTAAAGGTCTAGGTTGGGCTATGTTTCACAATGCGTTGGGTGGAAGGTTCGTTAAATATTGGAAGAAAGGGCAGAGTAAACGAAGGGTGGGACGGGAGCATCCTCAGAACCCCCGCCTACAGTGTGTAGCGGGCTCGTGCATCAAGTTCAAATGTCTCTCCGTGACTGCTTATATACCCTGTCTGACGGGTGCTATGATAAGAGGTAATATTGATGACCTGAAACGTTCTCCGCACGATGGGGCTCCTCAACCCCAAATCGTCGAGAAATCGTCATTGTGCTGCAAACGCGTTTAATTGTAGAGCTTAAGGCCAAAGGATTATTCATCGGGTAGTACTCTTGTTTTCCTCCAAAAAATAGTTTTTCGGTGACTTACTACTAGTGCAGAGGTTCTCGAGTGAATTGTCTCAGAAAACATATATGGTGCACCTCTACCGTATCATGTGTCGTCTGTTCTCGTTCGATTTAGGGGCCTCTTCGACGCGCGCTCTGTCGGGTCTCACGACGTGCTTTTTGACGTGTTTTCAAGGGTTATGCGAGGCGTTGGTTCGTGAAGTACGTAAATACCCATTAAACTGGCTACATTCTCAGCTCTCTCCGGCACTACAGCAGTGGTACGGGCAGTACTCACTGGACCAGGGCCCACTCCTACTGTATGGCGTCAAACACTCGTCGCTCGTTTTCGCCTTGAAACTGCGCTGAAAGCGATACATAGTTTATGCAGCTTTACACTTAACAGTGTCAACTGAGGATTGTTTGAAGATCGTTGCGTTAGTCAGTCTGCACACCAACGATAATACAGAAGAATAACGGTTCACCTGGTACAGATGAAAACCGTCCTTGAAGGCGCCAATATCCTGCTTGACTGCGCTGACGTCGTTTCCCACTTGCACGTGGAGTCCCAACTGAACCACGTCGAGCGTCAAATGAGGGGAACTCCGCAATTAGCCAGTAGATTAGGCGGAGATAGATGCACACTTGAAATGTAATGATCAACAACTCACATCATGAATAAATCTGCACTCTAACTCCACACCGGTAGGTGCTCAACGAGCACGTTATATCTCAGTTAGTTTAACTACCAGTAAACACGTTCGCGCCCCCTAGTTGAGTCCCCACTGCTGCTAATTCATTCGTGTCAAACCGTGGACACCACTCACTTGAAGGGCAAGGATGGCTTTGTCCACAACCGCACCCATCTCGTCCTGGCGTCTCCTGAACAGCGTCGACACCAGCACCTTAGAAAGCTTGTTTTTGCTCTGGTAGGTTTTGATGAGCTCTACGAGGTCGAATATGGCGTCGTGCACATCTTCCATCATAGCACGCTCTGCCTTACCCGTGGTGTCGCCGCCCTGAGTTTCCGATGATACGAGCAAAGTTTGTCGCAATCGCCACAGGTGTGTTCGCGTGAACAAGACACATATCGAATACTCCTTGACGTCGTGCCGCCAAAGGGTCGGTTCACGTCTGCCCACAATTATCGGACAAGCTGGAGTCGACCGGGGAACCACATACGGCCTTTGCAATCCAGCAAACAAATAAAATATAAAAACCTTAATTACACGTTTCAGGTATTTCGGGTACATACCTACCATTGTAGTCGTTTATCTAGTAGAACTTGCTATTGTTCTCTTGACCGAGTTGGAGGTTCGGGCATAAAGAGCCTCAGACTAAGAAAGGTATCTCTCCTACGGCAGCGTGGCGTCTTGCGCAAACGGATTTTGAAGGCCACACTCAATCAAGACAGAAGTGTTGTACACCGGAACACACGTAGGATAGGGACGACAACAATCGCAGTTTGTTCGGGAGGTAAACGTGTGAACATTACAGGGTATGTTGATCAAAGCTGGGCAGAACGTAAAACAAATATCAAACACGTAGAAGCGCAGGATTTCCGTATATCGCGCAATAGCCCATCGCCAACCCACCTTTCCCAGAACCTTCGCTGCCTGCTTAAGCATCAACACGATCGACCGGCAGCGTCTGAGGCTCGCCTGGGTTCCGTTCTTTGACTGTCGGGTATCCGTTACCAAGTTAACGAGAATGGACACCGCTACCGCAGCCTCGCATACACCCGGAATCTGGCAATTGAACGCCAGCTCTTGCGCCGCGGCTCCAACAGCGTGGCCGAGAAGAAGCCCGTCGGACGAACCTCGGTGGCGGTTCGACGACGCATCCCCCTTTGTGTCTAGAGCAGGCATAGGTGTATCGGCAGCAAACGTCGCACCCGTCGCGCCACTTCGATCATGGCTACGCGCGAATTCATCGCGTTCTGTGGTCGATACGTTCTCGGTTGAGGTAGTAACTGTCACATCCCGATGCAATGGAGCGTCTCCAGCATCTGCCGGTCGAATCTCAGTCCCACCACTACCACCACTACCACCACCTGCATCACCACTTTCACCACCACCACCACCACCACCGCCACCACCCTTGTCGGCACGCACGGTCGGCTCGGTATAATCCTCTTTAAGCGGAACACTACCACCACCACCACCACCGCCGCCGCCATCCCGGTCGTTTTGAGAATTCACAGCAACCTGCGAGACCACCTTTGCAAGAGAACCGCCAGACACACCACCAACTTCGCTATCACCCATGGCTGGCTTGACCGCTGGTGCCACTCCTCCGGCGACCGCTCTTGAAAAAGGTATTGGAGTACCTCCACCCCTCTCAATACGCTCCACCGCCGCCGCCGCCGCCACAACTGCTTCATACGATGGTGTTTGAAGCGTAGGAGGGAGAATGGGGCGGTGATGAGCGGGAACATTGGCGTTGTCGGCCACAACACGTGGAGAAGCGCCCATCGTGCCTGCGCGGGTGTTCGATGCGAGATGTCGCTTCCGACCCCAATAAACCACAGCGACCAGAACAACCCCAACAACGGCAGATGCCACCCCCGCAGCGATCACCGTCAGATTCGAGTTTGTTGATGTGGCGCCAGGGAGAGTTGGTGACATGGTAACATGTACAGGAGGCGTCGCGACAGCAGGTGTTGAGGAGGGCACTGCAGCAGACGGCGGAGCTGTCGTGAACGCAGGCGGTGAAGACTGCCCAGACGAAGACGCGGTAGATGTTGTGGGAGACGGTGACGTGGGGAGCGTGGTAGTAGACGGTGAAGCTGTCGTGGAAGCCGGCGGTGAAGACTGCATAGAAGGAGACAGGGGAGATGTCGTTGGAGACGGCGACGGAGAAGGCGCTGTAGCAAACGGATAAGATGTCGTGGTAAACGCCGTAGCCAATGCGCTGGTGTTGAGCATCGCAGCTACATAATCACCTGCTCCGAGATATGATGCCGCCCATGATCCAAACGTCATCCCAGCAAAGATGATCCTTCCATCGGAGCCTGCAGATACACCATTTACGTAATCGTTTCCTGACCAAGCTTCCGTCCGTGCGGAGCCACCCTGCGAGGTATGCACACCACATAGTACAAATGTCGTAGACTTGAACACAATCTGTTACTTGTGGCGTTAGTCGGACCCATCACATGGCGTTGCATACAGTTTACAAATTCAGTTTAGTACCGGAGAACTTTCACACAACAGACGTAGCACACGCAGTGAGTCCACTGGCGAACATATTGACTAGGGACCTTCGACGAAAACGCTAATGAAGGCTAGGCTACTGGATTTCTTTGTGTGTTGTTGAAATAGATGAAGGGGTGGCAGCACAGCTTGATGGGCACGTGAGCGGGTTTATCCAAATCGACATGAAAACACAGAATGATAGTACGAGCGAAGGCTTGGATATTATGTGTTGCATTGCATGCAGACTATTCAGACGGTGAAACCGTTCAAGTTTCTAAGTTCAGTACATATTCATTGTCCACAAAACGTTTCTTAACAGGAGTCGTATGTTACCAATCCGCCTGAACCGTGATTAACCCACGGGCCGGGGGTCCTTGTGTGCTTAATGTTGTACCCTTAAATCCGTTAGCCAACAGAAGCAACATGTGCCCTGTGGGTTCGCAATCCCGTGTGTATTATTACAACCGACGAAATACTAGTTCGGGCGACTCTCCTAACCTAATGGTCGTGTGTGCCGGTATCTGGTGGAAATTAGGAAAACGTTCGTTCTCAACGACAGCTATACAAATGCAAGGAATCTTACTTTCCCCGTTTATACGGCGCACGAGGTGTGAATAAGGTGTGTTGTGACCGGCATGTCTTTGTTTCTAGTGTCCCGCAAACACACAACCGTCTTGCGACAGCGAGAGCTTATGGGGAGCCCCCCGTCTATCAACTGCATCCTGCGTTCGTCGCGTCGAGAGTTCCGTGTTGAATTCGTCCCGCTTGGTCTAAACCCTAGGATTGGTGCAAGGGATAGTGCAGGAATCTTTCGAAGGTTCCAGAGGGCAACGACTAAAATGCTTCATATTCGCCTGAGAAGTTGGGTTCTCGAGTACCTGGTACGAGGCAACAGGTAGCTTATAGCTGCTGTACTTTAGTCAAAACTCGTGTGCAGCAGCAATGAACACTGCATTAACTTCGCCGGCACCCACACCCTCTGCCTCCGCCCACCCAAGCGCGCACCATAGATGGGGTTTTCGGTAACGTGCATTGCTTACTAATTGTTTCTTGTTCGTGGTTTGAATTGTTTATGGAGGGTTGGACGAAATCACGTCCAAACCGCACACACCGACCCGTACACTCCCAGGCACCATACCCCCCGCCGCCGACGCCAAGCGGTGTCTGCGTTGTTGGTGGAAATCCAACGCCCCGTCACCGCATTTCAGGGGTGCAAGTCTCTATAGCCACAGTTATACGAAAGCGGCCATGCGCGACATGAGTACATCCCCCACCCACCCAACCACCCACCCACGGTACAATGCATTTTTGCTTACGCGCATCACCTGCCAACGACGGTTTATTGGCGGGTGGTGCTGGTGATTAGGGCAGTAACCGGCGCACGTACAACCGACACCCACCGACCCATAAACACACGAAACCATCAATAATATTATGTGCTGGCGAGCATCGCCTGACCGTCAATACCACCCGAGCAGTGCTATGGCCGAAACTCAGCACAAGTAGAAAAACCTGCAATCACGCAGTAGCTTTATCTGGTTTGTAGTTTGACCACTTTAAGGCGCCTGTCATGCCTAAGGTTCCCATCGTTATTGCATGTATGAGCGAGGCGTCTGAGGAGCGAGCGAAGACGCCTCTTCGTTTCGAACTGGCGCACCCTGTACTCCCTGGGACAAACGTCTGAGATCGTTCGCCCACAGTATATACTTAAAAAAAACAAGTATTCTTACTCCGTGTGTACGTACATGGTGTGCACACGTGTGTCATGTGTGTGCTTTGACTTTTGTCTCTCGGGTGCGACGAAGCTACCACCGATTTCGACACCGATAGTGTCTATGAAGCCCCCCTGTTTGCAACTCCACCCCCCTTTGCGTACGTATAAACCATGTTGTGGTCATCGAACCTGGTCGTGGTAGGTGCTGGTCTAATTGATATCCAATGTCCCGTAACTGGCAACACACGCGTGTACCACAAGTTCCATAGCACCAAGTAGGGAAGCGGGGACCGTACAGATACGTACGTACGTAGTTCACGTCTATAACGGTTAATATTCACTTGATACCGGACACCAGGTGCTGGAGACATCATAATGTTGCTTGATACTGCTGCTGGTAATACCTGATAGTGATATTAATCAGCACCAACCGGTGGTATATCGTTCGTTATTACCAGGCATATGTTGCCGCCTTACGAAGAGATTAGCGTTGTGAACTGTATACGATTGATGTTTTTGGTTTGCACTTACGAGGTACTTACCTGTAGTGTTGTTGCTGCTGTTATTGTTGTTGTTGTTGTTGTTGTTGTTGTTGTTGTTGATTTCCTTGTTTATGCTGATCCTGTTGTTATGTGTTGTTGTTTGTTCTCCTTTTCCCTCCGTCACCTCGACAGGTGCTGTCTGTTGCTGATGTATGTTGTCGATTGTTTATTACTCGGTGTTGTTGTGATCGGCCATGTGTCTCAAATATGCGGTCTTGTTACGTAGTGTTTTTTCCTTTCACCTGGTGATGTGAAATACATACATATTTGTTTTCGGTACCCCCCCCTCTGTCTACCCACCTGCCCCCATACAACGGTTGTGATGTTGGCGGTCATTGCTTCACAATGACATGTTGGTGGTTTGTGATGTTCGTAGTGGAATTGAACCAACCGTCCCACGCACCAACCGACGCATCCAGCAACCCATATACCCGTCAATTAAAACCGGCCTACCCGTACGTACACACCCACCTGCCATGCAATGTTTCTTCGCTGACGCGCATTGCTTAACAGAGAAAGAAGGCCCGAATATGTAGCCGAATTTAATCTATAATAGAAGAACTTCCAACTCAGAAACTCGATGCCTTTAACCGTTTGACCACTTGAAGCGGTCTGTCACGCTCTTGATTCGCACCGTTTTGTAACGAGGAGCATCGACAGATGCTCTGCTACAAGGGGTTGTGTGTGCGGGCGTGCATGTGCAGGGCGGGGGTACGCAAACGGACCCAAACATTTCTAAAAAGTGCCACAGCGTGGGTTTATTAAACGAATTTTAAAAAGTAAGGTTTGCCGTCGTCGTCGTCTGTCGCTATTGGGTTCCCACCGTTTGACGCGTATACTGAACCGATTCAGACACGCTCGGGACTTATAAACGCGCGTTTTTTTTGTGCACCGTCCTGAACTGCTGGTGTTGAAAGCCGGGCCGACTTTGGAAAGCTAGGCGATAGTACGAGCTGGTTCAGGCATATATATCACCCGAAATTTCGTCAGTCACGAATGCCGCATGCAATGTCACATATTTGGTGTCATACTGACCACCATGAACAGTGGAAGAGGGTGACATCGCTAATGTTTTGTTCAAGGACCTAGAACTGGCGCTACCGCCGAAAATGTGGCCCGATCAATCAGAGGCCTTCAAAGAGGTCAACAATAGTCAGGCGTTTCCGTAGGAAACACATTTTGTCCCACAATTTGTTTTGAGAACGAGCCGCTTCCAGGTGGTCCAAGGCATGTTTGTAAACTTTTTCACGCAAACATTCAAAGATCTGACTGCGTATGGTCATATTAAGTCACATTTAACGCCCAAAATCGATTGAATACTTAAACTAAGTAATTACGAGGCAACGCCTATTTTTGCACTTCTACCGCACAAAAGTCCAAATGTCCACGCCGTTTTTCAGAGAGAGACCCTGAAATTTGCCACACGTATTGTAGACGCGTGCTACGGTGGTAGAGGTAGCACGTTCTGGCTGAATCGTTTTCTGAACGATCGGGCTCCTTAACCCAAATACGTCGGACTTTCATTATTGTGACGAAATATGTTTCAGAGTATACTTCGGTCATGAGATTTCTTAACCTGCAGAAGTTTTGTTTTCCTCCAAAATCATTTTTTGGGTGAGGTATGAAGCTGCTTAAGTGAGGAGCTCAGAAAAAACATGGTGCACCTCTATCGTAGCATGCGTCTGTATGCGCCCTACCCGAGCCTTTTACGAATGTTTTTGTTTTTGTATTTTTTTTCGCCGGAATTTTCGGATCTCTTGAGACCCAAATTTCCCAAAAAATTACAAACGAACAATATCTGACGAAAAAGGAAAAAAAAAAAAACATCTGTTAAAGTCTCGGGTAGGGTGCATATAAAACGTGTGCCAAATTTCATGGTCTATCTCCAAAACACGGCGTGGATATTGGCCACTGAATGAATTTTCCGCGGTATCCTTGAACCAGCCTGTAACTGTTCTGAGTATCTGCTACCAGTGCGCAAGTTGTCACTGGGATTCTCCTCCCTGGATTGATCCCGCCGCGTTTTCTTGCACGATCATGAACACAGGTTAGTAGCAGCAACAACCAGCACCTCCATCACCGGCAAACACCACCACGACCACCATAGCCGCCACTAGTAGCTGTATCGATGCCCCGTCTTGCAATAGCCCTGTCCTGGTGGTGTTGTTGTGGTCGCAGCAGGTGGTGATGGTGATGTGGTGGTGTGGCATGCGTTGCGCTGTCTCTCGAGAACGAGCACCAAGAGACAGTTTACAGGGACCATCATTTGAGATTTCCCGAAAATAAGAAGAAGTTTCTACTGGTAAAACAAAACAAAAACGTAGAATCACAAATAAAAACGAACAGCCCAGAATGGAAATACGTATCTAAGCCAAAGGCATTTTGCTCCACCGATTGGCATGACCAAACAGAAGGCCTGCTCGGTAACACAAGGAACTGGAGCTCCCTTCTACCCAATGCCTGCGTCATTTGAGCCCTTGTGGCCCGAAAAATGCTCTCCGATCTGCCGGCAAGGCGTGTCTCTCCGAACTGCAAAAACACAGCAAGCCGGTAGTCCAGATGCATGCACCAGGAACATTAATGGAGCATCAGCCCAACGAAAGTAAGGTTGACATGCACCCCACAACCCATGGGTGGTCCATTGTAACGTCGGCCGTTTCCAAATTCGATGCTTGCATCGTTCGCGGGGTCAATCTGCTCATCCACAGTACAAGGGGTTTGCGCTGATGCACGTCGCTTCACACGAAACGATGTTGTTGGTGGGTAGTGTTGGGGATAGTGGGACAACTAGCTCAGGGACCAACCGGCCCAACCAGTAACTCTCCTCGCCTGCTCACTTGGTCATGATATGTTTTGTTTTTACTCGGTCTTGGTGTACTACTGTGGTAGGCAATTGTTTTGGCACCTGTTGTTGTCGTTGACTTGTTATATTGCACTTGTGTGTGGATTTTATATTTATACTAGCGGTACGGCCACGGCTCCGCCCGTTGCGCTAGCCCTGCGTGGCCCATTGCAGCATGAAACCATAACTATAGGCGGTACGCAGGATAACTCCATAGTGTAGAAAAGGAGGAAATCATTAATTTTCTTGAATAATGCGGTCTGTTGTCCCGCTGCACGGCTCTGCTATTATCGACCGATAAGAGGCCTGTTTCTCAATCTGAACGGTAACGAAGTCAAAATATGCTACCTCATCCCTGGGGATCGGCTCGGGACCGGCTCGCGATTGTCGGCAGCTCGAAGCAACGGCCACGGCGCCACGCGTCGCGGGCTCGTTTTCCATAGGTTGTAGCACCCAGACTTCCTGTCCATGGGGCAAGGCGGGACTGGAGCGCTCTGGATCGCACTATCCAATTAAAGATGGCCGTGTTCCAGGCGAATGCCATCGGTGGTTATGTAAGCATAATCTCAGCAGTGTCGTGTGAAGGGTTGTGCTGCTGGATATGCTAACGCTGGGCCTGCTGGATTTGTTCTGGTTATAATACTGGCTTGTTTGAGGGCAGTGAGGACGGTTTAAATATATGAATGTTTTAAGTCGGCGTGCGTGGCTGTGCGTTATATTCCAGAAACTAAACCTATTTTCGAGAACGTTCTGATATCTACCAAGTAGGAGACTCTACTGGCGGGAGGAGCACTCTGCTGGAGGACTGGATCCGGGGTGGGAGTCAGCGCGGACTGGCTAGGGTACCACTCTGCCGCATCTTGTTTTATGCTGCCGATTTGTGCTGCTTTATGGTGCTGCTTTCTTCTGCTGCTGCTTTCTGCTGCTACGGCTTTCTGCTGCTGCTGCTGCTGCTTTCTGCTGCTCCTGCTTTCTGCTGCTTTCTGCTGCGGCTGCCGCTGCTGCTGCTGCTGCTCCTTCTGCTGCTGCATCTGCTTCTGGCGATAGCTGTACGGTGTACGCGCTAGCTGCAAAGTTCGCTCAGCTGCTCAGCTGGTATTCGTAATCCCGCCGCACGGCATTGTTTCTATCGACCAATAGGATGCCTGTTTCATATCTGAACCGAAATTTAGCCAGAAAAAGATGCCATCCCTCGGGTACAGGCTGGAGGAACGGCTCGGCTTTGTCGGAAGCTCAAAGCTACGGCCACGGCTCGGCACGACGCGACGCGGTGCGGGACAGGTGTTTCAAAGGTTGTAGCACCCAGCCTTGCCGCCCATGGAGCAAGGTGTGGCTGAAGCGCTCTGGATCGCGACACATAATTACGGACAGACATAACAGCAGTATATATATATTTAAATATGAATACCCATAGTTTGTTAGATAAATGTCCGGTGCCCTCTTAAATGGGAAATGATGTGCCCAGTCGGTAGAGTTGCATCGTAATTTAAAATTGTCAGCCACAGCAGCAAGGTTGGCAATAACTCAACGCATTGCTATCCCGCGCGTTGCATATTGCCTAAGGGGTTGTCGTCAATCCTCAGCACGTGACGGCCAGGGCTCGGCGCGACGGGAGACGTTGTGTCCCGCTTATTGTGTCTGGCACTCTCAACCGATGCTGAAAGGCGGGGCTGAAACGGTCTGGATTGCGAGACACCTGGGACCATGACAACAGTACTCGCAGTGTGCTGTGATGTAGCAATATGAACGTACATATAATGACCATTGGTGAATAAATTTATAGTCCAGATTGACTTTACATTGCCGCCCGTCGTCACCGTCCTTGGGATTGGGGCAAGCTTCAGCGCGCGACGGCCAGGACTCGGCGGGGAATAGGACCCGGCGTTCCACTGCTTGTGGTACTTAGCCCCTCAACCCATGGGGCAAGGTGCGGCTGAAGCGCTCTGGATCGCGAGATCATGATTCCAGACAGACAGACTAACCGCATTTGATAACATAGATATATACCTACTCAGCACACATGATGCCTTACCAATATTCGTCGTTTTCGACCAGCTCATGTATCACAAAAAAACACCCCGCCGATTCACTCATCCACAGTACGAAGTGTTTTCGTTGACGCGCATCACTTACCAATAAATGTTGTTCATGGGTGGTGTTGGTGATGATGGGAAAACCAGCATAGGGACCAACCGACCCCCCTACGAACTCCCACAACCCACATCCACCAACCGATACCTGCCCGTCAACTATACAGAGGTTCTTGCGGAGACACAAACCGCTTACAATATGCAGAAAGAGAAAAACCGTCAACCGAGTGGCTTAATGCAGTTAGGAGCTTGACTACTTCAAGGCACCGGTCACGCTCCTCACCCCCACCCTTCTTGTAATGTGAGATGAACATATTCTGCGTATGTCACGATTGATCTTGGTCCTCGCGCACCACGAACGCACCACCGATTTCATCAGCGGCGGTGGTCTATGGAGGCCCCCTATTTACAACTCTATCCGCCTCTGCACGCGTCTAAACCCGTGTTAATTTCGTCAAGTTTGGTCGTAGTAGGTGCTGTTGTACAAGCAAGCCTTGGTGACAGTGATACAGCAGGAGTAGTTGTCTAACTGGCATTGGAGGTGGTAGTTAAGCAAAAAGCTGCTGATTTCGTAATTTCGCGGTGGAAGGGTTGCCCCAAAAAATGAATCCTCCCACAACAAAGGAGTCGCGTCTTTTGACCACATGCAATAGAGCCGAGGGCTCGCGCGGTAGAATTTGCGGGGCTAGGTAGGTGGCGCTAACTGATGTGTTCGTCATCGGCAGCACGAGGAGCACGCCTTTCATGTTCCTTTTGTTCCAGAACACGTGAATGAGGTTCGGACATGAATATGTTGTCTTCGGACCAGGGAAGCGGCGAATATGTGGTCAGTTACATATTTCAAGGACCGAAATGGTTGATATTCATCTGATAAGCGTTGTCCAGATTAGTATATACGAGCACCTGCTACGAACTACGTAGCATACTATTGCTTCTGCGAAAAGCTTCTATAGGTAGATAGTTCAACACTGGTGGACAGCAGTGATTTATTTTAGTTCGTAACTGTTAACTATCCCCACCGCCGACAAACCCGCCCACACGCACACCCACCCATCCACTCAACCACCCAGCCACCGATGTATCGACCCACCCATCGTGCAAGGTATATGCGCTGAAGCGCATCGCTTACAAATTAAAGGTTGTTGATGGGTGGTGTTGTTGATGGTGGGACAAACCAGCGGTGTATACCCCACACGCACCTACCCATATCGAACCAACTACCATATAAGGTTCTTCGCTCACCCGCCTTGCTTGATAGTGAATACGACCAAAACATGTTCTTAATGGGTTGTGTTCTGGATATGGACAAACCAGTCCAGCTCGAACCACACCCAGCCACCCATACTCACCCAGCCGCCATACAAAATTCTTCGCTGACACACATTGCCTAACAGTGAGTACGATCCCACTGCAATTTTATGTTATTGGTGGGTCGTGTTGTTGATGGGGGACCGACCAACACATGTCCCACCCACACCCACCGACCCATACTCACCTCGCCACCCTAAAATATTTTGCGCTGACGCATATCGCTTAACAGTGGATACGATCCAAAGATATTTAAAGATGTTGGTAGGTGGTTTTGTTGATAGTGAACCGACCGGCCCACGTGAAACCCGCGCCCACCCAACCCATACCCACGAAGCTCAAATACAAGGATCTGCGTTAAACCGCATCGCTCAACAGTGAATACGATCCCAGGACTGTTACTGGAACACGGTAAAACAAAAATCCCAATGCGTTAGTTTCATGCCGTTTCATGTTTTGTCGCGTTAAGACATCTGTCACGCTTTACATTACCACCGTTCGCGTATTAAGATGGGCGACCAGCGGCCTTTTGATTTCTTTTTTTTTGTTTCTAAAACTAAACATAACTCGTGATTCACGAGCGCGTGAGGTGCCTATTTTTAGTTTTACCGTTAGGGTGTGCTGTGTATGTGATACGACATTGTTTTCGGTCAATTTTGTCCACTGCGCCGAACACACACGGCTTCAATGCCAGGCACGACCCGTTTCTGTGCACGCACACATATTCACGAACCAGTCTCGTGCCGGTGTGATCGTAGGCCTGCAAATGTCGACCGAGGTAGGTGCGGCAACGTATGGGTTTAGGCGCACATGGTTGGACCGTTCCTTTTTGTTGGGAAGTTCGAAAATAGTATCGTTCTTTCAATTATTTGAGTTCAACCAAACGAAACCCAACTCTACGAGGACCCCTGTCGTATCTGTCCACAGCAACGTTTGGGCCGTGTGCCTCAGACTTAATATGGTGATATTGTCAAGCCGACCCGCCTACTGCGGAGAAGACGGAGAAGCTCATTTGTACATGCCCGACAGCAATAGTAGTAGTGGTGGTACCTATTTAGCAGCATCGCTATGCGAACTTATCGCCTGCACTAAAGCAATCACGAATCCTTGTAGAGAAGAAAACTGCCCTGCATGTCAGCTTTTTGGGGGCCTCCATCCAGCGCAAGTGGTGGTGGTTTGTGCGGCCCGACCCTATTAGCACGTGCTCTGAATCTAGACACTGATTTACAAGAATAAAAGGATGGTGCTGTACAGTTGTACATTGGTGATGGTGGATGGTGGTGCTAGCCACGTCTACTGCACTGCTGCACTTTTTCAACTGCTGGTGTTGCTCCTATTTGTGTTGCGCTGAATAGTTACTGTAGAAGGTTGAGAAGGAGTAGTAGTTGGGCATAGCACTACAGTAAGAGCTACGAATAGTAGTCGTCACAGTACCTCAGCATTTTGTTTGACGTACTATAGTATATAGGCTAGATATGGAGTTCCTCATCATAGGAACCCGGGCAAAAGTTGGGACCATCAATATACCGTAGAATGACCTATGGTGGAGTTTTGGAGACAGTTTGGAGCCGACAACGTACTCCCGTTCACTGCAGCACGACCAAGCCATTGCTACTGTCAATGTCACCTGCCAGCGCCAGGTCGTATTGGCGTCGTTGTCCATCGCAATTAAAGCGAAATCATTCCCGCCAGCATTTGAACTGTCAAAATCGCCTTGAGTAGATCCACCGAGTACGATAGTGCCGTCGACTTGAATCGTAGCAGCGTTTAACTGATCGTCTCCCGAAGTTCCATCCTGTGGATGTTGGCATCATAAACAATACCCGTGGGCGCATTAACGACGTAATTGTAGTGTAAATTGAACCAGAACCACACACCGACCAAGGTTGATCGGCAAACGAGATTGAAACAAACGGCAGACGATCGCTGCCAACGCATTCCGTGTCCCCGCACGGGCACAACGATGCCATATAGCAATCCGTGTGCAACCGGCGCAATTAAAGTACCCATGATACGCTCATATGCTGAGCACTATAATGCTGCGCTTTGCTTGCTTAAACACACAGATATCTGATAGGAACCATGAAAGAGGTGCGCCAAGAGAAATGGTTGTGCGCCCCCGTACCCAGTCTATCAGCAGCATCATAACTGAATGAAAATATAACACAGCAGCACCAACGACAACCCCATCACCAGCAGTAGACACATCAACAACACAGCAGCAACCACAACATATTTCCACGCCATGGAGGACGGCATTAGCAAAAATAATTCAACGATGACGCCAGCGACGACCAAGAGAGTTGTTTCATTAACGTTCTTTAAAGATCGCCGTTTGTCGTCCGTCGTCTCGCTCTTTACACCGCGGTTATACATACATAATTCCAGAAATCAATTGCTGCGTGCACTTGTGCACCACAAGGGAACTATACACAATGCCCACAATGTTGTATGGTTTAACACAACCACCCCCACATACTGCTGTGGGACCGGAAGGCTGGAATCCATGCGAACCTCTTGTTCAACAGATAATTAATTCAGGAACCCTCGCTTACCCGCGGGAAGAAGTTGAAGTGTTACTTCCGACGGGAACTTGCCGAGACTGGCGGTAAACCTGTGACCGGATTCCATAAGTCATACGTAGACCCTCCGAAAGTCACGGTTTGAACCGAAGGACCCGAGGTTCATCACAACGTTCCCACGGGAACTCGTAAACAAAAAGGGTATAGCCACGCGAACCTGCGGCGGCCTACTGTAACCAACGGTTAACTAGATACTTCCAACGAGAATCCGCATACACACGGAATTCCCATGGAGAGCCGCTGAGGCCGATATAACTCCAACGGAAACCCGCGTTGACTAAGGAGAAACGACAGGGAGAGATGGAAATCCCACGAAATACGACGGCGATTCACGCAAAGGCGCGGCAAAAACTGAAATACTCACTGGAACCCGGTTTACGCGACGGGCCAAACATCGGTATTGCTACGGCTTTATGAACCCCGTGCAGAATCCTGACGCCAAATCAAAGTAGCCTCAGTGACACGTTCGAAATGCAGAGAGTTTTCACGTTTCGTTGCTATATGTTGTATCATTGGATTCCCTTCGGTTGACGTGGGAAGTCCCACTGGAATATCCGTCGATAATCGGAGGGAATACACTTGGAAAGTACGGTGGGACCCCGCCGGCCGAGTTTGGATTATGTTTTCTCCAGGAAGGACTAAATTAATATCTAACGGAATGCGATGTAATCGCACAGTTACTCGCGGGAAACCGCGGGATATCGTGTGTTCCCGTGTGACCTCTGACGAATTTGTGTGGGATGCACCCTTCGCTTTTATGGGACACCATGGTATACCTAGGGTTCCCTTGGGTGCCTGTGGGTATTCTCCGTGGAACCTCGGCCAAATATTAGGTAATATGACATTTCAAGCAAGAAGAAGTCTAGCCGGGACTGGATGCACGTGTTCGGTTGAGCAGGTATTGGCGTAGCAAGTGATTAATGACTTCTATGTGTACAGGGATAGTCATGTGAGATAACTGGAAAAACAGAAGAAACTTCGAAATCATTTTTGTTTGTTTGTACATAGGATCACAAACAAAAACGGACAGCTCAGTATGAAGATACGTATATACACCACAGATATCTTCCCCCCCGATCGATATGACCCAACAAAAGGCGTGCTGGGCAACACAAGCAATGTAGCTACCCTCTACAAAATGCCGGCGTCATTTGAGCCCTTGTGGCCGGCACACTGACCTCCGATCTGCCGGCAAGTCGTGTCTCTCGGAACTGCAAAAAAACACAGCAAGTCAGTTGTCCAGATGCGTGCACCATACCATTAATGAGACTCGAGCCAGCACGTCGCCCAACGAACCCATGATTGGCAGGCACCCCACGACCGACGAGGTCATTGTAAGGTTGGTCTTTTTACAGTTCGATGCTTGCGTCGTTCGCGGGGTCAATCTGCTCGTACTCGTACGGTGCTGGTACTGAAATATGAATATCGCAAATTACGAGTACCTGCACCAAACTATCACCAATATCGATTCGCGGATCAGGGTGGGAACCTTACGCTGATTCTGCGGCCTGTAGGCGCAAGTCGTGCTCGACCTAGACAAGAGGAGTGCACGAGACATTTGGCGTGGCTACTGTGGTCAATAGAGGGTTAGAGCAGAGTACTCGGCGGCTCAAATGGTCTCGCCCTTTGGAGGTTGGGCTGCCCTCCGTCCAGATTCGATAAGGGAGAGATGTGCCGCGAACATCTCAACAGAGTAGATCAAGGATCATCTTCGAATAGAAGCGCGTTCTCCCCCGAGCAGGCACCCACCACCACCTGCAGCGTCTCAAAAGGGTCCTTTGACCTCGGGAGACGGCCTCAAGCCGTCACAGCGCAAAGGAAGTCTCCAGCAGCGAGGTGTCAGCCTCTGACCCCCAAGGATCCTGTACATTTTAACCTACGCGCCGCGGTTCCACTCACTTCGGGTACCCACGAGAACAGGCAGATTGACCCCGCGAGCGATGCAAGCATCAAAATGTGAAATGGCCGACATCACAACAATGGCATCGTGGATCGTGGGGTGCCTATCAACTCTGGTCTCTTTGAGCTGAGATGCTGGCTCGAGCCCCATTAATGTTTGGGTGGGCGCATCTGGACAACCGACTTGCTGTGTTTTTTGCAGTTCGGAGAGACACGGCTTGCCGGCAGATCGGAGGGCAGTGTGCCGGCGACAAGGGCTCAAATGGCGCCAGCATTGGGTAAAGGGCAGCTCTATTTGCCTTTGCTGACCAACAGGCCTTGTTTTAAGTCATATCGTTCAGTGGGGCAAAATGCCTTCGGTGTGTATATCATACGTATCTTCATACTGGGCTTGGCTGGGCTGTTCGTTTATTTCGTGATTCTACGAAAACAAAAAAGGATCACGAAATTTCTTCTATTTTTCCGGTTGTCGCACAGACTATCCCTGTCGTACTGTACAGTAGTTCCATGGTGAAAACCACCCATGGGGAATTCGGGTTTTACCTCATTTCATTATTTCATTGTAGAAGACCAACACCAGGAACCCTGCCACAGGAAAAACTGGCTGTGGTTTACACTTAAAACCCGGCTGAGATATACACTCTACCCTGTATTTCCGGAGAAAAACTGACTCCATGTTCAAGTAAACAAAACAAGTTTCCAGCATCCCTCCTTTTTAGAACGGTCAGTACAAGTTATGTGATTAACGCCAACTACATCGGCGTTCAGGCGAAATGTTCAGGAAGCTACGTACCTGCCACCTCCAAACTTCTTGGCCTTCTGCATCCAGCTTCACGGCGGCAAAGTCCTCCCCACCCGCACTGGCTTCCCCGCTGAACACTCCTTCCGTATGACCCGCCAGGACAAAACACCCGTCGTTTGTCATGGACGCTGCCATCAAACGGTTGTTCTCACCCCTTGGCCCGCCCTTATATGTCGAACGGGAATTAGGACGGGGTTACCGAAGGCCCCCCAGGATAAATTAGAGTCGTTTTTCACGTGAACGATGTCTCGGGTAAAACCAAATCATAGATGAGTGCAATCGAAGCATATCATACATATTGGGTATGCACTACTGCGGTCGCCGGTACTGGTCGGGCCCTGTGACGTGTCTCGGAGCGCAGTCGCAAGCAAGGGCGTGTAAACCTTGGGTTTTTCGAGGACTATAGGACACCACTGATTTTTCCGGCGTTGATGATACGACACAGGTCGGCGATACCAGGTACATGAATATTATATTATATAATACGTTATCTGTGGTACTGCTCTCAACAGAGTACCCGACACGGGGACCGATGTTGCTGCTCGGTATGACGACTATTTTGAAACGACGTTCTAGATTTCCTAAGATTTGAACGGTACACTCTCGTTTGGAAAACTTGTTGCCTCCCCGTAGTCCTGATGTCTCGATTGCGTGCGGATATACCATTGAAACTAAGCTTTATGGGTTTGGTATTGGGGCTGCTCAATAAAATCGGTATGGGCTTGAGATCGTATTAGATAGGCATCATTCCACAAGTCAGTTTGAGGTGTGTATTTACGAACCTGTCGAATCTCGCACTGACTAATGGAGTGTTTGTGATACTACCGGTGTCGATATTTGTCTACGGAGATTTGGGGCATATAGTTGTGTGCCGGGGTACTAATATGGGCCACGGTCTGCTTCTGCTATCTTCCTACCTCGGATACACCACTCATGACTGCGTGTTTTACATGCTTCTGTTGTTGCTCATGCTGCGTACTTTGCCGCGCAGACAGTCTTGGGTCTGAGTACTCGTACGTGCCGGTAGGTACAGCAGTTACAGCTCGTTCTACTGTAAATGGTCGCTATGGATGCTGCAGACTGAAACATTTTTCCGACACTCCAATGCATATGTCTCCTTGGGAGCCACGCACGCTATATATTATGAATTATGATAATTCTCAAATACATTATTAACCTCTCCCCGGTGCATTCATGCCAGCAGCCGGCACACATGCGTCGCCTTGTTATATAAACTGGTCCATGTTCCCACGCCAGTATACGAGAGTTACTAACCTAATACCGTATTGATCACCATATGTTCACCGCCATGGGCATTCAGCTCGAAGGGCGATAAACCCAGGGTATGCAACGCACGTCAAACTGTGGGCGCCGGCCTTCGTCATAGGACCGCGAGCGCCAATTGTCAGCGTCGCTCGTTCCAGCTTTTTTTTTGTTCTCACCCCTTGGCCCGCCCTTATATGTCGAACGGGAATTAGGACGGGGTTACCGAAGGCCCCCCAGGATAAATTAGAGTCGTTTTTCACGTGAACGATGTCTCGGGTAAAACCAAATCATAGATGAGTGCAATCGAAGCATATCATACATATTGGGTATGCACTACTGCGGTCGCCGGTACTGGTCGGGCCCTGTGACGTGTCTCGGAGCGCAGTCGCAAGCAAGGGCGTGTAAACCTTGGGTTTTTCGAGGACGATAGGACACCACTGATTTTTCCGGCGTTGATGATACGACACAGGTCGGCGATACCAGGTACATGAATATCGTATTATATAATACGTTATCTGTGGTACTGCTCTCAACAGAGTACCCGACACGGGGACCGATGTTGCTGCTCGGTATGACGACTATTTTGAAACGACGTTCTAGATTTCCTAAGATTTGAACGGTACACTCTCGTTTGGAAAACTTGTTGCCTCCCCGTAGTCCTGATGTCTCGGATTGCGTGCGGATATACCATTGAAACTAAGCTTTATGGGTTTGGTATTGGGGCTGCTCAATAAAATCGGTATGGACTTGAGATCGTATTGTAGATAGGCATCATTCCACAAGTCAGTTTGTGGTGTGTATTTACGAACCTGTCGAATCTCGCACTGACTAATGGAGTGTTTGTGATACTACCGGTGTCGATATTTGTCTACGGAGATTTGGGGCATATAGTTGTGTGCCGGGGTATTAATATGGGCCACGGTCTGCTTCTGCTATCTTCCCACCTCGGATACATCACTCATGACTGCGTGTTTTACATGCTTCTGTTGTTGCTCATGCTGCGTACTTTGCCGCGCAGACAGTCTGGGGTCTGAGTACTCGTACGTGCCGGTAGGTACAGTAGTTACAGCTCGTTCTACTGCAAATGGTCGCTATGGATGCTGCAGACTGAAACATTTTCCGACACTCCAATGCATATGTCTCCTTGGGAGCCACGCACATTATATATTATGAATTATTATAATTCTCAAATACATTATTAACCTTTCCCCGGTGCATTCATGCCAGCAGCCGGCACACATGCGTCGCCTTGTTATATAAACTGGTCCATGTTCCCACGTCAGTATACGAGAGTTACCAACCCAATACCGTATTGATCACCATATTTTCACCGCCATGTGCATCCAGCTCGAAGGGCGATAAACCCAGGGTATGCAACGCACGTCAAACTGTGGGCGCCGGCCTTCGTCATAGGACCGCGAGCGCCAATTGTCAGCGTCGCTCGTTCCAGCTTTTTTTATGCGAGCCTGTTGCTTTTTCTGGGCCTACTGTGGTACTACTGCGCACTACAAAACCAAACGCTCGCTGCATGTTGGTTTGTCTTAGGGGTAGGATCGAAAACATCGCGATCGAAAAAGCTCTCTTTCAACAGTATAAGAAAGCCCAATTGTGCCTCCAATCGGAACCCGGCTTTATATATACGCGTATCCGACGGCATAAGAATTAGCCTTAGAGTACAATGCTTTTTTAGGAGGGTCAAGAGGGAAACTGTACGGAGGGGATGGCAAAGACTCGTTGGAAATACTACTGTAAGCCCTGATACAAATAAACGGCCCAGTCGTGTACTTTGGTACATATGTTACGGCATAGTTGCAAGCCACAATAAAAATAAAACATAGTGTCCAGGACAAAAATGGGCTTGGTAGTGTAGTACGAAGACCCTCAGAGGGTGAGCGCGGTCAGTAAGCCCTTACTGGGCCCACATGCATATATAGCACACCAAATACCACCATACCTGGTGGTCAATTTGTAGCGTAATCACCGTAGTTACAGTTCGATACCACAGTACGTACCTACGGGAAGCCAGTATCATAAAATACTTACCATTCAGAATCATGCCGGAATCACAGACCCTGCCATACTCTCGTATTCCACTCCATCTTCTTCCTACTCTATCCAGAGATCACCATACTTCAACTTACCAGATCCCGTTTGAAGTTGAGCTCGTCATGCATTGAGTCCGCTTCCCTTACCAATGTAGTTGTTGTCTCCTGAGGACTCACAGAGGTACATCAGCAGCAAGCACAACAAACCTCACGCGGAGATCTCGCACTCTGCTGTATCTGCTAAATTCCACGTTCATAATCGACAAGATACCAGTGTGGGCGCTTGCGTGGTCAACGCCAGGCGATCGACGCGAGGCACACAAATAAGGGATCACAGGGAGTTTCCGAATACAACTGGCATGACACCAAGAGCGGAGCTGCGTGTCTGGTGGCGACTACTGTACTGTACGACCTCACCTGCCACCTCCAAACCTCGTCCCCTTCGGAGTCGAGCTTGATCGCGGCGAAATTGGATTCTAACTCAACGTCGATGGAATCGATCCCCGTAAAGTTTCCACTCGATTGCCCTGCTATCACGAACGACCCATCGTCAGCCATGGCAAGATCGCGCCCAACATCATCGCCGACAGTTCCGTCCTGAGAGTTTGAAAAAATGAAATACGAATGTACGTAGTGATAGCGTCATCGATATTGCAGCGTCGGCAAGCCATAGCGAAGTAAAAATAGTGTACATGTGTGGGCATGTATCACAAACGGCCATACCACTTGCGTTTGAAGCACGGGTGGATGTCACAACGAAACATGCAACACACGCTGGCTACGCGAAGTTTGATTCTAACTACCCTGGTCAATATTGGCAGACTGATTGCACATCGATACGAGGCCTTAAAAACGCACCCTGTGAATATAACTTGCAGCCGGCAGGTGTGCCCTGCGTTTACGCTATGAGTTGGGTCCGCTATGCTTTGCTAACGGTCAAGACCTGTTGCACTGTAGCTCAACAGGGGTATCCATCGCAGGAGTACTTTTGAAATTGAAGTAAAATCGTTTTTATGTTATTTTCTTTGTGTAAAACCAAACCAAAACCGCATAAATATTTAATAGCCTACAGTGAAGATACGTATGTGCCCGAAATACACACTCAATTCGACAATAGCGGTCCCCGGTGCATTCATGCCAGCAGCCGGCACACATGCGTCGCCTTGTTATATAAACTGGTCCATGTTCCCACGTCAGTATACGAGAGTTACCAACCCAATACCGTATTGATCACCATATTTTCACCGCCATGGGCATCCAGCTCGAAGGGCGATAAACCCAGGGTATGCAACGCACGTCAAACTGTGGGCGCCGGCCTTCGTCATATGACCGCGAGCGCCAATTGTCAGCGTCGCTCGTTCCAGCTTTTTTTATGCGAGCCTGTTGATTTTTCTGGGCCTACTGTGGTACTACTGTGCACTACAAAACCAAACGCTCGCTGCATGTTGGTTTGTCTTAGGGGTAGGATCGAAAACATCGCGATCGAAAAAGCTCTCTTTCAACACTATAAGAAAGCCCAATTGTGCCTCCAATCGGAACCCGGCTTTATATATACGCGTATCCGACGGCATAAGAATTAGCCTTAGAGTACAATGCTTTTTTAGGAGGGTCAAGAGGGAAACTGTACGGAGGGGATGGCAAAGACTCGTTGGAAATACTACTGTAAGCCCTGATACAAATAAACGGCCCAGTCGTGTACTTTGGTACATATGTTACGGCATAGTTGCAAGCCACAATAAAAATAAAACATAGTGTCCAGGACAAAAATGGGCTTGGCAGTGTAGTACGAAGACCCTCAGAGGGTGAGCGCGGTCAGTAAGCACTTACTGGGCCCACATGCATATATAGCACACCAAATACCACCATACCTGGTGGTCAATTTGTAGCGTACTCACCGTAGTTACAGTTCGATACCACAGTACGTACCTACGGGAAGCCAGTATCATAAAATACTTACCATTCAGAATCATGCCGGAATCACAGACCCTGCCATACTCTCGTATTCCACTCCATCTTCTTCCTACTCTATCCAGAGATCACCATACTTCAACTTACCAGATCCCGTTTGAAGTTGAGCTCGTCATGCATTGAGTCCGCTTCCCTTACCAATGTAGTTGTTGTCTCCTGAGGACTCACAGAGGTACATCAGCAGCAAGCACAACAAACCTCACGCGGAGATCTCGCACTCTGCTGTATCTGCTAAATTCCACGTTCATAATCGACAAGATACCAGTGTGGGCGCTTGCGTGGTCAACGCCAGGCGATCGACGCGAAGCACACAAATAAGGGATCACAGGGAGTTTCCGAATACAACTGGCATGACACCAAGAGCGGAGCTGCGTGTCTGGTGGCGACTACTGTACTGTACGGCCTCACCTGCCACCTCCAAACCTCGTCCCCTTCGGAGTCGAGCTTGATCGCGGCGAAATTGGATTCTAACTCAACATCGATGGAATCGATCCCCGTAAAGTTTCCACTAGATTGTCCTGCTATCACGAACGACCCATCGTCAGCCATGGCAAGATCGCGCCCAACATCATCGCCGACAGTTCCGTCCTGAGAGTTTGAAAAAATGAAATACGAATGTACGTAGTGATAGCGTCATCGATATTGCAGCGTCGGCAAGCCATAGACGAAGTAAAAATAGTGTACATGTGTGGGCATGTATCACAAACGGCCATACCACTTGCGTTTGAAGCACGGGTGGATGTCACAACGAAACATGCAACACACGCTGGCTACGCGAAGTTTGATTCGAACTACCCTGGTCAATATTGGCAGACTGATTGCACATCGATACGAGGCCTTAAAAACGCACCCTGTGAATATAACTTGCAGCCGGCAGGGTGTGCCCTGCGTTTACGCTATGAGTTGGGTCCGCTATGCTTTGCTAACGGTCAAGACCTGTTGCACTGTAGCTCAACAGGGGTATCCATCGCAGGAGTACTTTTGAAATTGAAGTAAAATCGTTTTTATGTTATTTTCTTTGTGTAAAACCAAACCAAAACCACACAAATACTTAATAGCCTACAGTGAAGATACGTATGTGCCCGAAATACACACTCAATTCGACAATAGCGGAAGGCCCTCCAGTAACACGATAACGTGTTGCTCCCGTCAATGAAATGCCGGTGTCATTTCGGCCCTTGTGACCGGTGCACTGCATTTTGGTCTGCCGGCAAGGCGTGTTTTTCCGAGCTCCTAAAACCACTGCAAGCCTGTTGTCCAGCTGAGTGCAGCAGATTAACTAATAGGGCCAGAGGTAGGCCAAACCCGCATCTGCACGAGACTTCCCGACGATCCCACGACCTAGATCAACAACGTAACGACGACAATGTTTTCATTTACGTAGACGATTGAAGTGTGCGGTGTGTGGACTCAGCTTGGCTCGTTACAGCAAAACGAACACACGCTGCTGCTGTACAAATCGAGTTATGATGAATAAATATACCTACGCGTTGGGTTTGGGCTCGTTACCTGCTCAAACAAGTTAAGAAGACTGGTGTTTGTTTTGAAGACCTCACAAACCAATTACCTACATACACACAAAAGATGCAACATACTATAAGTTGCCCATATGATTGTAACAATATGGAAGTCTGTCCCACACGTAACCGCTTGGCCGATTGGGGAGATCATCTCTTCCGGCCGCGGGTTGTTTCGCTGTCGGCTGCGGGGTACAAAGGGTTGCCGCATGCACAGTATTACGAACTTTGAATGCTTGGCGGCCTCTGTGACGCGTGCACGAGACGTCGCAAGTAGTGCGAGCTGGATCATTTTTGCAGGACTGGTCTCCGCGGCGCTGATCCGCCCGGGGTCACGCAAAGTACCCCATTACAGCTTCTACCTCTGCTGCTGTATCCCATCCTCCTCCAGGTTCTACAAAACACGATAATTATGTACATAGTCTATATATTTACCACACATCGCCGAATAACACCGACTGCGGTTAAATCGGTAGTAAAAGTGTGAAGATGTTTGCACGAAAAGGCTTTACAAACGAGACGATCGACGAACGGTTGTGCTGAAGGCACAACGCACTGGTGAAAGAGGGGATCGTAAAGGCTGCTTTTACACATGTGTGCATGCTGTCTATTAAGACTCTTAATTGCCGTAGGGGGAAGCATACAAAAAACACGTTCTGGATCGGATGGCCAACGAAACATTATTCAGAAAGTTCAGTGTATCTGGTGAGTTGAGAGGGTACTCGACAATCGACAAATCCGACAGAGGCGTTTCAAGAGTCGTCTATCGATTCCCGTCGGCATGCGTGACTATCACGATGTATGTGTACGTCAGGTAGGTTTCGAATGTCTGAGAGATTGGTAAAACCAGAAGAGTAAATGCTGAGCCTCTGAGAAAAATGTGAGGGGGAAACATGTTTTGTATGTTTCGGACTACTGAAAAGTGTGGGTGGGTCGCAGGAACGAAAGAAAGCACGTTACAATGATAAACAAAGACTCTATACGAGCTGGTCCAGCCAAGACCAGAACGCCCCATTCAAATGCACTTTCGGGTCTCAGTTTTGCGAAATTGGACCTGAAAATTGGTGTGGGACACTTTATCGTATAACACAACTATTCAAGAGTGCACCTTCGAGAAAAACCAAGTTGGTGGGGGGTTTGAGGCAGTTTTAATAAAACTGCAGTTGATGTTTTGGCTAAAATATAGGTGAAAGTGAAAAAAATAAAAAGGTGCACGCTTGAATGCCTGCGCGAACGCACTTCAAAGCACGTGTCAAAAGTTCAGGTCGAAAATCGAACAATTGGATCCCGACACCAGAATTGTATCGTCATCGGAATATCTTAAATTTGTACGGAGATCTTACGCTCGCGATATCTCCTGATGCGAAACGAATCAGGCCATGGCAAATGTGTTGATCGTTTCGCAATACGTTAAGGAGTTTCCACCCCGAGCTTCAGCGTCATACGCAACACGCCTTTTCCGGATTCTTGTATAGATTTTACTCTCGATAATCCCCGTGTGTGACGGGATTTATTTAACATGGAATTTGTCGACGAAAACAAGTCGGATTCCAACAACTTGAACGTGTCCATGTGCGTGCTAGGCTCAGCAACACATCGGACAAATTTGGAGCTATTATATTCGCAAACGGGTGCGAAAACGCCGATTAAGTGAATGTTACGGTGTAGGCTGGACCAGCTCGTAGGCGCATCGAAAAATTACGAGGTGTTAGCATATGGACGTTGAGATCCATACATATCTATTTTGTGATGTACAGCCACTACGCACTAATACGAGGGTATGAGTATCTTAGTCCAGGTGTTCAGGTACATACAATATGCGTATAGATTACGAGTTTGTCTTACTCGTAGTGCGCCCTATTGTATCTCCAAAGCATCTTCACCAGAAACGATGCTGAGAACGTTACTAGAACGTTACTATAACGTTGTAGAGAACAGTTCAGGGAACGGGACACACTACGCTAGAATGTAATTGTCCGTAACATGGGCATTGTACCGAGATGATCAGGTAGGTGCAGGCGTCACCCACCTCGATCATTCTACCCTACTCTACTCCTCTTCCATTTTCCACTCTTCTCTTCTCTTCTCTCTTTTCCATTGATCTTCCTGAGATCAATCTTCTTTCCAATATGGCCACATAAGCGTCTTTTCAAATCATAACTTTTCTTCTTCTTCACAGGTGATCTTCACAGACACTTCGGTGCCACCTCTACCATTTTTCTCCGCAGAGACAGAGCCCCGACACACTCGTCATTCTTTCAGGTTATGAGCCTCGACTTTAGTCTACGCACCGACTGGCACCACGGAACGACGTCTCCCGGCGTGCTCGTCACGTTCTACATTCGAAGAAATTTCATGTTTTTAATTGCGGAGGAACATGAGTTTTGCTCCAAAAATCAGAAGATCATCATCTACCCGACAGCATCGACAACGACTCTCTTCATCGCTTTTCATCAAGTTCGTTCGACAGGGTTACTACAAGGAATACTGCTTTCACGCTTCTACGCGCGAGACAGGTAAGGAGACTGCTGTCACGCTTTTACGCAGATAGCATGTACGAGTGATGAGCCCGGTTTCACGCTGCTGTGCGCTAAACTTGTACTCATAAATTCAACAACGTTTTCACGCCGTAAGTGCAAAAATAAGCCATTGACTATTTTGAAGCAAAAACGCACGCAAAGCATTGTTTTTGATACTATGATACTTTGAAGCTGTAAGCGCGAAACAAGTCACAAAACTATGTCTGCTCATCAAACGCGAAGCTAGTTCCACACTACTTCCACGCTGTAAAGCACGAAGAAACGATACGAGACCTCTGTTTTTCCGCCATCACCACTAAAGCTAGTGTCGAGCCGGTTTCACGCTAATTGATACGCGCGAGGTCGTTATCAAAACCGTTTCTTTAAGCTACTACGCGCGAAGTACGTACAAAAAGATTTGTCCTCGTTCACGTATCAACGAGTAGACCTACACGCGCTGCAACGTTCAGCCAGGTCGTGGACGATTTTGCTACTCCGCGTAGCATTGGGGGGATTATCTCCAGCGTACATCTAGGCATCCTTTTCCAGCAACGGCTTTACGTTTTTGCGCAAAAGCACGACTTAAGACTCGGAAGGAAAACGCATCCTAGCCTACTATTTTTGGCGAGAAGACCAACAACGTGCTGCATCACTCAGCCAGGTTGATGAAATCGGCTACATAGCCTGCCAAGGGAGAGTCAACCCCTGTCGGTTAATCTGCTACTGTCAGCTTCTACATCTACTTCTACTACTGCTGTACGAGCAACGCTGCAACATCACTACCTCGACTTCTGGAAGCATCGCCGGTCTACCCTGCAGCAATTCATTCGAATTTTGCTTTTCAAGCTATTATTTCAGGGTCGGAGACGACAAAATCGCCGTCTACGTTCTCACCAGGGTTCAGCTCAACAGCAACACCACTGAGACCTTCATCAAGCAGCTGGCCATAACCGTATCCAGCGCATTGGGGACCAGCTACGTATTCGGTGACAGCTTAGCCAAAACGCATACATTGCTCTGGCGAGATTTTTCTAATTTTACGCAAAAAGGGAGTTGCAAAACGTTCCTGTTGCATGCCTGGCATGTTTTCATATTGCAACGCACAACACGCGGCACAGCCGAGACAACATCAACCGGCTCTCGACCTCTTCGAGCAACACGGCCCAGCACAACATTACGGACTGACTACGGTGACAGGTCTTCACCTCCTCTTCAAGTCTACATCGCCATCATCAACATCATCTCACAGCCATCTTCATCTACCCGTTCATTTTTTGGTCTGCTCTTCTTCTTACAAGATCATCACCAGCAGAATCACTTTTTCATCAACTATAGCATATGTACGCAACAACAGCACGGAAACGAACATCGACATCATCATGAGCAGAAGCAACTACGCACCACAGCGGTATTGTACTGCTGCATGTTTCCATTTTCTGTCTTTTCTTTATCATAGCTTTCGTGGGGGGAGTATCGTTTCATGTATATATATATAAATATATTAACTTTTTGCTGTACGAGTAGAGTATTTTCACACGAGTACATTTTGTGTCATATCAAACATGATGCGCACTGTTGTATGCCGTCACGGGTAAACATATGCCTTGTTACGTAAGCTTTCCACAGCTTTAATTAGAGTACGCATTCTAAATACACAATCCCAATGCTGAATGTGTTACACACATATCAGTATGTAGCGGGACACATACCTGTATACGTTCACGTTCACGTTTTCTTTTCGATTTCGTTCGATTTCTTAGTCCTAGGGCCCATTTGGGGGTCGTACCACAAGTGCCGCAGATACTGTCTTACGATTAATTTGCTAGGATATAGCTTGGTGGTCAACCCCGCAGCACCACACGTGCAGTTTCCGATGCGATTGCGCCCAACGTAGTATATGGCCGTACTATATGTACTCCTAAACTTATTGCGAGTACATACGTACATACACGTACATAACTGAATAGTACACTTTTCCGCTGTACTCGACGAACATCATCAGTCTCCACTTCGATTTCATGTTGCTCTTGGTACCCATTCCGGGGTGCGTTAAACACCCAGATGACGGGTTGACGCTTCTGTTCTAGGGCATACATCGCTGGCATTTACACCACGATTTGTTTCCTTCTTTGACTTTGCTTACACCAGGTACTACTCTGTAGGATTCATATGAGTACGTACGCACGTCTATAATGGATACTGGACACACGTCACAGTTTTATCAAAGTCTCTTCAACTATCCAATGTTGATTGGTGGACAAATGAGTACTCACACGTACTGTATCATACAGTAGGCCATTGATATTTTTGACTGGGTACACACCCACTGACTTTCTTTGTTTCGGCAAGTATACGTACTATTTCCGTAGCTCTGTTATTGTAGCATTCAATTGAAGGGGCGGGTTGCAAGTACAGCAGATGACTTTCTACGCTTTTCATTGTAGGTTATGACTCAGAAGTCAGACACAACCACGATTAGCTTTACTGACATGACTACAACCATATTGCCACCGTCATCACACGAGCCTGAATATGTAGTGAACTTTGTGTTTAATGTTTTCCATATTGCCGCTGCATTCGCGCAGGACTTAATATGTTGTACCATTCTTTCATTCTTCACTCGTTCATTCTGGTTTTGGCGAGGCAGGTTTCTACACCGTAAGCGTCACTCTAGCTACTGATTTCCATCACGGGGGTGTGTTAGCATATGGACGTTGAGATCCATACGTATCTATTTCGTGATGTACAGCCACAACGCACTGATACGAGTATACAAGGTTCCCCTCCGGGACGTGCCTAGGGGAGTGGCGCAAGGACCAACCGAAAATCTACTATTAATACAACATAATGCGATATTGTAACAAACGCATATCATATTTTATACTGGTAGTACGTAAGTACGACGTTATGAAATATCTGCGTATTACTGTACATAAATGTAGACCTTTTGAAACTGCACCTGCATTTTTGGGGATAAAAACATACTCGGAAATATCATGGAACCATTACTATTGACTCGATCGTTCTTAGAGATTTATTAATGATCCCGCCACACATTTGATAATATTTGTCAATCTTTCAGTGTTGAGGCGCTCAAGATCAGGAAGGTCTATGACACACGGCACACACCGCACACGCAAGCACGCGTGACACATGTGACACAGCAGTGCTCGTACAGTAGTGGTGGGATAGTATTTGCAGAAGAAGTAGAAAAGCATGCACCGAAGAAGGGGCTGAAACTCTCGACCTCACCTGCCCACGTAAGGAATCCACTTGGTTTTTATTTGCTGTCTGTCTTATATATGTGGGGTCTGGGTTATATTATACGTACAAAAAAAAGAAAAAACATGCATCGCTGTGAGGATCCAACTCAAGCCTTCACATCCGAAATCAGACATGGTGGCCATTTGACTATATTACCAAAAATGATTTGCCCAAATACCGGTACATTATTACTTGTCGCGGCTCTCACCAGGCACACGACAGGCCACACATACATCACGCAGGCACAGGCAGGCAGCAGGCAGCAGCGCAGAAGGGAATGAGAGGTGTGGTGGTGATTGCGGATGACGGATACAAGCCCCCGATGAAGTAACCACTAACAGCTAGAGCAGTACACGGCGAACCTGCCACAGGAACGTCTGCTGCTGCTTGTGCTTCTAGGCGGGGATGTGACCTCGTTTGTGTTCGTGGAATGTTGTCTTATGGTCTCGTATATATTTGGAGTGAGCGTCAGGGAAGAAACACAAAAAATCGAAAATTTAAGGACAGTTGAAATACTCCTATGATATTTGATAAAAAAGGCCATTCCATTTCCGGCTAGCGTGAGCGTGGGTCAGTCGCACACATCAGGACAACAGAACAGTAGATGGTAGATTACGGGCCGCAGGCTCCGATAGACACAGCAAAGCCACAATAGTACAGCGCAGATGGGTGTGTCACCCACGCACGGTGATACCTGCTGGTGCTTATGCAGAGTTGTAACGTTGTGCTCTCTGAATTCTATGCTGTCTATCTGTGTCTGGGCTCTTCTGTGTGCTCAAGATTAGCTCGTGAAAGCAGGGCAAACAACAGGACATTCATATTTTCTGGCACGTACGTACAAAGCACGGCCTCATGCAGGGAACCCGGGAAATCGTCTTATCCACTCCCGCGGGGGAAAAAAACCCTGAGCGCCCGCCACGCGAGCTACAGTGCTCGCATCGAGCCCAAACCTAGACCAATGTGTCCGGCCGGGACTCCCATGTCGGGGTACTTAGCGAAAGGAAGGGCCCGTGTCCTCATCCCGAACCGGAGCCCCCGCCCCAAGAGCTCCCGCCCCCCGGACGAGTCCCCCCCGCGCAGCGCCAGAGCGCGAGAGCCTCTTCCCGACGCGCGAGATCCTCCTCCCGAAGTCGCCGAGCTCCCGCCCCCACCGCCACGGAGAGCGAGAGGAGAGGAAGAGTCCACCGAGGGAGAAGCGTGCACGAACACACACGGCTCCCACGAGCAGCGCCCAGTAGATGCAAACATCCTGCACAACTGCTTTTGTTTCTTCCTGGGGGGGGCGTTTTTGGGCAAAGGCGGACCACGAGGGGCATTGCTGGCCTTGGGCTTGCCGTCTCCGCCGCCACGGAGGCCGGCGGTTTCGTCAATGAGCCGCAATATTTCGCCCCCGCCCGTGCAGAAGTTGCGCGTCCGCTCGAAGGCAGGCACTGGGAGGCATGGAAAACACCGTTCCAGGAGGCGGAGGCACTTCCGCCGGCTGCGTCTGCTGGGCGGCCCGCATAAGCTCGTTGACCCACACGCGCAGGTCGTGGTTGACCATGTGACCCATCACTTCCCGAGTCACGGAGGAGGACAGGCGGAGCATGTTGCGCAGGGTGTGCGAGCGGAGACAAGCCGCGGCCGAGGTGAACGCCGCACCCAGGCTGTTAACCCGGTCCAGGCACGGAACGTCAACATCAACGTTGGGCGAAAGTCCAACGGAAAGTATCTCGACGAGGGCCGACCGCAGACACTCGAGGCGGTCAGGGATCGAGAGTTCGGTGGTGAAGTCCCCCCCCCCGAGTCCACGAGGCCCGAACAGAGCGACGCTGAAGTCGCTGAGAGAACGTAGCTGGGCGGCCACGCTCACAGTCACGTGGATGTCTTCCCCGACGAAAGCCTGCAAGTCGGCCGGCGACTCGCCGATATTCGGGGGGAGACGACCGCGGATGAACCAGTGCTTCCTCGAGCCAGGCTTTTTCCACGCCGCCGAGTCATCGCTGAGTTGCGATTTCTGGAGCTGGCGCTCTCGCGCCTGATCGCCCTGCAGCGCCCCCCCTCCCCGCGCGGCATGGTTGTCCATGAACTGCGGCATCGCCAGTTCCATGTGAGAGGATTGCGACGAGCAAGCAGCCACGGCATATGTCACGGAGGCCAGGGAAACAGACCGGGCATCGACTTTCGCCGAGACGGACCCGAGGGATTCCTTGACGCCTAGAAACTCGCCCTCAACTTGACCGGTCCACCTAACGATGTCCTCTGACGAGACTCCCGCCGCGGCCCCGGGTCCCACGCCAGAGCCCGCGAGCTCCGCAGCTGCAGCGAGGCGAGAGTCCTCAATGTGGGCATCGGCAGCAGCAGCAGCAGCAGCGTATTGAGCCATAGCTCCAACGAGAGCATGAAGAACAGCGAACTTCCAGCAATGGTTGAACAGGACGAACAAGGGGAGGACGGGGCCCCAAACCAGCGCCAGTCCGTACACAAGGACCCCGACACGAATTCAAACTAGTCCGTACTCCACCTAGTCCGTACTCCACCTTGTACCTGTATCGCTACCCTACTTCGCTGCGTGCTTCGCTCGCGAGACGACGATACAATCTATCCCAGGAGGGTACGACGAACAGGCTACTCGAGTACAGATAAACCGTACTCATCTGATTGGTTAAAGTTCACCCGTACATGCAAAACACATATTCTCTCGTACCTCGATAATATTACGATTAGCCGAAAAGCGCTCGCGCGAATACAAAAGTTGCGAAAAGTGCGAAAAATTCAAAAACATAACTATACATATGAGTATCTCAGTCTAGATATTCGGTTAATACAATATGCGGATAGATTACGAGTTTGCCTTACTCAAAGTGTGCCTTATTGTATCTCCAAAGCATCTTCACCAGGAGCGATGCTGAGAACGTTGCTCAAACATTACTATCAAGTTGTAGAAAACCTTTCAGGGAGCGGTACAAACTACGGTAGAATGAAATTTTCCGTAGCATGGGCATTGTATTGAGATTATCAGGTAGGTGCAGGCGTCGCCTCCTAGATCACTCTACTCTACTCTACTCCTCTTCCCTTTTCCATTGTTCTCTTCTCTTCTTCCTCTTCCATTGATCTCCCTGAGATCAATCTTCTTTCCAATATGGTCACATAAACGTATTTTCAAATCATGACTTTTTTTTTTCACAAGTGATCTTCACAGACACGTCGGCGGTGCCACCTCTACCATCTCTCTCCGCAGAGACAGAGCCTAGACACACGGGCCATTCTTTCACGAGGAACATGAACCGTGGAATAGTTTTGTTGTACGTCCTAAAGAAATCCTGTTGACGGTGGGATAATAAACTGACGATGATGGTGTGTCATCGGGTAAATAATTTCATACAGACGGCGCCGTCATGGCACTGCTGATTTCGGGAAATAGTTGCAAGGCGACGAAATGCATATTCATGACAAGTGTATGTACCGTATACCTCGCTTGGAAACCAGGAGGTCGGGACAAATATAAGCTATGACGCAGCAGCTCCACTGGCACGTGACGCAAACCTCTCATTGCTATATTCAACGGAAGGAGGGGGTAGCACCCTTGTCACTCGCTGTACCGGGTTTAAGCATTTATCCGGGTATTTCAGCCTTCAAATAGATGGACTGGCGCATGATATTGAACTCTTCTAGCACTAAGGGCCCGTATTAACGAACATTTGTTTTCGTTTGTTTGAGTTTTTTTTTTTCGTTCGTTTGTTTTGATTTGACCTGATTGGTCGAAACGTGAATAACCAGCAAGATATTTCGATTTCAAAACTGAGTAGTTCAATAAAACGGAATTCCACAAGAAGTCTTTTGGGACTTCTTTTGCTCTTTTTTTTCTGTTGAATTGGGAGTTCACCCAACTTGACGTGGCGTGTTCCATGAAACCGAAGGAAGCCACGAAAACTTGAGCCATGTCGTCGACTGATTCAGAGGCGAGATCCACCATTCCCGAGAGGCACGGCCACCGGATCAGCCGCAGCGCGAGGTCCGACGGCCCCTACCATAGGGTAGACCGCTTGCGGTCCCTAAAAAGTAACATAGGCCGTCGCAAATCCAATTTTCCACCCCTCTTTGCCTCCCAAACCACACGAGCACCGACCAGGTCGCGACTTGGCGTAGAAGTTCGATCGCTGTATCCCGGTCGTTGCTGCCCGCGTTGGGCTTCGGGGCTGCGCCAGCCCACCCAAGACATCCCTAGAGTGATAGCCTCCTAGCCGGTGCTGGCAGACATAATTTTCCGCTGGCAGCGGCGCCCCGGGGAGGACACAGGCCGTAGGTCGCCTCGTTGGTTACTCACGGGTGTTCGTTGACCCTTGTGCGTTATTCTCATTTTTTGACGCAATACACCATCCCTCGTTAAGACCCAAACACGTTTTTTCAGGGAAATCGTATTCAAAACAAACGAAAAACAAAAATTGTTTTCCCATTTCAATAAAAAGCGATGTTCGTTAAGATGGGCCCTAAAAGCTCAAATTGCAGACGAAATTTCTGTAGTCACTCTTGCTAATGGCTCATGGTCACAGATATAGAAGACCCAAGCCATAACCTCCGTACAGGAAGCCTAAGTACGTGCGGGTCGTAAAAAAATATGTATTGAGAGAGAGCGCTCGTCATACGGTATGATTCAAGACCAAACAAGAGTATGAGCGGATGTTTCAACATGACTCTTAAGATTGCATCACGTTGTGAACACACCAGCACAAGGGGTGCTTATCGAACAACCAGAAAGGTTTAGTCTACACTCTGCCGTATCTAGTAGTTAGATAGACACCTGCCACTTCCAGAGGAGCATTCCGTTGGCGTCCAATTTAAAGGCTGTAAAATCCCAGCCTCCAACGTTCGGTATGTCCCAGTCGCCCCAAGTCGAACCCGCCACCACCACCGAGCCGTCATCTCTCATCGCTATTCCTTCAGCACTGTCCAAAAACTCCGAGCCGCTCTGCATAGGCAAGCGTGTGCGGTCAGGGGGGCGCGGTCGACTTGCGATGGGCGATCAAAAATATTCGTAGGCACGAAATTGTATAGTCCGTGCAGCTTTTTTTTCCAATATTTTCCACACCACCTAGGTACGTACATGTTTCTCCGGGTATACATAACCGATCAAATTTTCAAAAGTACCTCTACAACGCTCGCTCTTCCGCGCAGGTGTTTCTGGAAAAAAAAAAAAAAAACGAACATTCCCTGCATCTTTACTTCCAAAACAACATAAATATATTTATTTATTTTTATTTCAATAGAGCTATTTGAAACTCAAAATAGGAGCTTATATATGGTTCTTCCCGAAAAAAGGTCATATCGAGTTTCAAACGTCGCCAAAATAGGCGCTTATTTTTGACATAACGACCAGTGTGATATTTGGCTCTTCTCAAAATATGTACTTGGTCACTTTTTTGAGCAAGTACATAAGTTTTACTTGGTGGGGAGTTTCTCAGCAATTTATCCTACAATCGAAGCACGGCAGCAGGGCACAGAGCATCACAGGACTAAAAGCAAAGCAGCACAGGGCAGCAGCACAACTACCCTCGACTTACAGCCTACGCCCGAGCCAACTGCCCATAGTACGAGCATGGACCCGCTACCAGGAAGCTACCAAAACAGCAGGCGTGCTGCCACCGGCGAGGGTCATCCCGCACAGCCGAGGTCGCCCCAGTTCATCGGTCTACGTCCGAGCGTCAACAGCTACGGTTCTCCTCCCCGCCTTCCCGGATTCAACACCGGGGCCGGTGTGCGCCAGCCGCTGGGCTTGCGCACAGACATGTCGTGCACCAACGCCCAGGTTACGGGTGGTGAGCGTGCGCATGGTGTGTTGGGTCCGGACGGCCCCTGCGCCCCAAGAGCTGCCACCTCGTTCCGTGATGGGCCCGGCCCAGCAGGCCCTCAAGCTTTGCCTTCACTTGCTTCGACTATGCCACACAAAAAAGTCCCTCATCACGAACGCGTGCTGCTGAAAGTGGAAAACCCAAAACAAGAATAAATCCTGGAAAATTCTGTCAGTATCCTTCGTAAAAGATCCACCGTTTAAAAAAAAAATGGCATATGCTGAGTTTTAGATGTTGCGGGAAATGTGGCTCTATAGTGCCAAATATTCAATGGCCTGACTCTTCCCGTTGGAAAGACATAAGGCATAAGCTCGAGTTTCAAATAGGTCTAATAATACGAAGAGCGTATTTATCACTGGACTATTTAGACAACGGATTTCATCAGCTCTCGGCGTTCTGCAGGTGATCTGATATTCCGATTTTATGAGAAACGAAATCTAGACATGAAAAAGGCCAAAAACTGAACCCGGAACCTCATTTATATTTCATTCTTACAAGGTTTCCATCCAACAGATGTAGAAATAGAGGTCGCCAAACGATTCCTTTCAACGAGCTACATGTCATCTGATATTTTTATCCTCATCGCAACGATATTTCTCGAAATATTCACTGTTTTGTAAAAATTATTTGATTTGGCTATGATTATACCCTTGACAACCTGGAACTTACTTGATTTTAGAGTGGCCGAAAAAAACAACTGCCGAAACAATATTTGTTCGCTTAGCCCTGGTGTTTACGACTGTGTTCAGCATTTCTTGCAACTCGTCGTATTTCAAACGTTATTAGCCGAAAACAGATTGGACAAACTGTACTGCACGGACCATAGCATAGCTGGTTGCTTGGCAGGTAAAAAAGTGTGATACCGGGTTACTGTCTTCAACATCAGAGTGTTTGCGCAAAATACTTTTTAGAAAAATACATTTCTAAAATTTCCCCCGCGGTAAAAATTAGCGGTATTTTTCTGAAAAAACGACAAGAAAATACCTTTCAGAAGTAAGGATCTGGCCGGAATTTGCGGTATTTTTTTTGCTCTCTGTTCATTGGCGTACAACGTACCGAGCTTTCACCCGAAGCACTGGGCCTCGTGGACACTCCACCAGGAGCCGTACCCTGCACACCCGACAAAAGCGCTGCTACTCACAACACGGCAACTAACCGCGGAGCACACCGAGGCTCAAAAGGTGTAGGCTGGAGTATGGCACGGACGAGTGGCGTTGGGCTGTCACGGCGGGCCGCTGCTGCGGCACCCGCCCACTTAGTGTCGTCGTGGAAGGTGCCTCGATCAGAAATTACTACTCGTACACGTGCCGCCTGTACCTCTCCCTATGAAACAACATGAAAGTCTTGTGTACCATTTCCGAAACACGACCGTGGTGGTGGCAGCACAGCAGCTGCAGCTACAACTACAGCAGCAGCAGCAGCAGCAGCAGCAGCAGCAGCAGCAGAGGCGGCGGCGGGGAGGCGGGGGCGGGGGCGGAGGCGACTGCGCCGCTGTGCGGGGGAATCGGGCGTGCTTGAAGCGTTGCGTTGGCACCCGTAGGCTCGAAGCAGCAGCAGCACAAAAAACGAGGGAACGAAGCAAGAGGGTACGCGAACCCCTAGCGCCTGGCTCACGAGCACACGCGAGTCGCTGTCCGGTGCACACTCACAAAAAGATCAGCAAGCGGCGACACTGCTGTCATATTGGTGCTATGTACTGCCGCTACCATTGTTGGTGTATCATAGTTTGGCTCGTCGGGCAAAGGTTGTTCGTGGTAGGGGGGGGGGATAGTAAATTATTTTAGCGAAAGAGGGAGAAGAATATAAGAAACAATGCTGATCCCATAATTGAAAGTTGCAAAAATGGAAGCTGCTTGCTGCTGAGCTATACTACTGCTGCTGAGAGCTGCTGCTGCTGCTGCTGCTGCGGCTGCTGCGCTTAGCCACCCCTAGGAGAGTACGAGCACCTGCTGCTAACTGCTGTGCTGCTGCTTCTGCTTGCTGCCTGGGTATAAAGCGGCTGGCGCCGATGCTGGGTTGCTGTTGCTGTTGATAGTTGATATAAACCCTGCTTGTACTCGTTGCTGTTTTTGTTACAGGATGCCCGTGGTACCACGAGTGGTACATACGTTGGTACTGCTGGTATACGAATTCCTTTTTGTTTCTTCTTTTTTCTCTCCTCGTGCTCACCCGCTTCCCTGTTTCATACGGCACGAAGGGTTTGCAAAGTCTTTTTTGGATTTGCTTGCGCAAACACTAAATAACAAATCATGAGGGAAAGGAAATTCTCTTTTTGTAGCGTCAAGAAAATTATTTTCTGAACAGACATTTGCGCAAACACTCTATGAATAAAGTTATCATTATTAGCAAGTTATTAGTATTATTTATTTTCATCGTTATCATTAACATTATTATATATTTTTTAGTAATATTATTATGGGCAGCGGCCAAAAACAGGTACACCTGGTCCGTTCGGAGCCAAAAACAGGTACATACTAAAATCACGTTGATAACGAACCCCACGAACCTGCCGTCCCTTGCAACGCAAAGTAGAGTTTTTTCATGTTCTTCGTGCTCGCCCGGAGGCTACGTATACGAGTAGCTGCGATTGATAGTACGAGGAACGAACGCCTGCTGCTGCTGTATTCTCCTCCTTCTCAGCTTGGGACACCCCTGTGGTATTCCAAGTCAACCACAATCCCGAAGGGGAGCCTTCTATCTCGTATTATTTCGGCGGAGGTGTGCACGCAGATATGTGTGTCGCTCGAGTGGCGTGTGGTGCGACGTGGCGATGTGCAAAGGAAGGAGGGGGTCTCCGCGTACGTCGGCATTTGTATAGGGGGCATAGGGTGGAACTAGGAAAGGCCTCTGATGGGCTTAAAAACGACGAAAAAAAGGTGAAAGTCAAGCAGAGTAGACAAAATCAGGTATACCTGGGTTATAAATAATGCAAAAACAGGTACAACGAGTTTTGGACCAATGGTAGGGCACGTGGAGTGCGTTTTTTACTTGATTTAAAGTATGTACCTGCTTTAAACCGCAAACGGACCAGGTATACCTGTTTTTGGCCGCTGCCCTATAATATTTATTCGTATTATAGATATAAAAAAAATGAGCATCGACCACTCAGGTGGTCTTGGACCTGTTCGGCTCTGACTTCGCTTTAGACCGGACTCGCACTCGGGACCCGTTTCGAAGGCCTCGCGTTGGCTTTCTCGCCCGCTCTTCTCGACGGTCACCCCCCTCAGCCTCCGCCGGTCACTTTCCGCCCGTGCGCACTCTTGGGTCAAGCGCCGCCGCCGAGCGCAGCGACCTCGAAGTGCGCGGATCTTGCGGAGATGCTTCGGTTCTATTCGCCGCCGAGGATTTGTTTTGTGGTGCTGTTGTTGCTCCGCGGATCTTCACTCGCTGCTGGAGGAATATTTGTGGAGCTTGCTGCTGACTGGCGGGCCGCCTCAGCCTTGCCTTCTTCGATCCCTGACATCGTAGGCTCTCCGTTCGACCGCCACAGCCTTGCCTTCTTCGGCCCCTCCCTTCCCGATCGCGTGCCGTATGCCCATCAGACTCTCGCGTGCTGCATGCCCATCAGGCTCTCGGGATGCCCTCGGATCAGGATTCATGTATGTTTTGTTTCGAGGTTGTTTCTTCGAGGCAGCAAGATCATTTTGTGGTTGTTTCTTGGAGATATGCGAGGGGTGGACAAAGGGTGATAGTGGATCTTTAAAATGGGGGTTTTGTCTTGGTAGTAGTAGTGTGACCCTCAGATCGAACCCTAACCCTAACCCGAACCCTATGCCAGTGGTCAGTGCTTGCTTGGCCAATCAGAGTGCCTAATTAGCTACCTTAGGAAGATCCACTAACAGTGTTTGTCCACTACTGAGATATGCATAGCGAGGTTCTACGTACGTACTTTTTACCTGTATTTGTTCCAGGATCTTGGGCTTTTTTTTCGGTCGCGAGCTTCGATAGCTCGGTCTCGCAAATGCGACTACCTACTCCCAACTACCTCCCTGAGCGAGCTTTATTTAGTCCCTTCCACCCCCTCGGCCTTGCTTCGTCGGGATACGAGTACGATACTACAGCAGCAAGCACGGCAGTCTTTGTACAGTCAGTACTACCGTAGAACAGTAGTAGTACCATAATACGACAACAAAAAGTTTAGCCGATTTTTTCTCGGGTGGATTCATACTGCATTGGTACTGCTGCTGTAGCTCCCTTCTTTTCAGGGTAGAAATGTGAGTTTGTACGTAAAACAACAGCGTAGTACCAGGTACAAAGTACTGCTGTTTTGTACGTACGATGTAGCGAGCAGCTGGTCTGTAGCACTGCTGCTGCTGCAGTAGTACGTACTGCTGTACAGCAGTACTACTGTCGTCGTAGTGTATAGTGCTGTAGATACGAGTAGTCTGCTCCGACACGAGAGTCAGAGAAGGATTGAGACTAGAGCTGGGTATCCATATCCCGTGCGAGGATATATCTACCCAATATGGATATGATATGGCCATATTTATATCCAGTTTTTTTCCCTCAATCTAGATATAAAGTGCCTATTTATATTTTGTCTCATATCCCGACGGTGTTATGGAATATTGGGTTTAAATGCGAGATACGATATATCATGGTATATATCCGTCGATATCATGGGATATATCCGATATATCACGTGATATATCGCCGACATATCGGGATATTTCACACTTCGAGCTCTGATTTGTGGTGTCAGTGGATCTGCTGAACTGCGGATGAATGCGACCAATAGATGGACCGCGTAGAATGTAGAATGCCGTACGAGTAGTAGTGTAACGACTTTTTTTTACGAGAGACTTGGTCAAGATTAGAAACACGCATTCGCTCGAAATAAATTAAACAAACACTAATTTCGACAAGTATATTGTTCGACGAAAGGTCACTGGATGTACTGCATTATTAATAATGTATAACGATGACGATGACACGAGAGCATGGATGGGTCAGTTAAGACGCCACAGCAGCTACTGGACTCGCACATTGCTATTGACCAAATGGATACAGCAGAACTCAAAAACTGCTGCCTCATTGGTCAAAATAAATACCTACGAGTAGCTGTATTACGTATCATAGTACCTACTCGTAGCTCTACCAGGTATACCGGTACTATACAGGTACGTACGTAGTATTTGTACCTGATTGTATGTAGGTGTGCGTTGTTTGGCGGTTTCATGTTTTGAGCTGCTGGGTGAAAGACTGCCCGTTCGCCTTCAGCGAACGACTGGAGCACACCGATCGTCTCACTCCCACTTCGTCTACATACAGTAGCTTCAGCGCATCGTCAACTTGGATCATCGTGGACTTGGTCCATACCCGGAGCTGAATCGTCGTTCAAGCGCAAGGCCTTGCACGCCGCAACGGATTCAGGATCAGCTATCATCTGCCCATCGAGAAATCGACAGCTCGGTCGCCTGTTTTCCGTGGCGGGGAACACAATCACTGAGAAGCGCTCGAGTCTGACAGACAAGAATGCCGAGAACATCAAATTCCTGCACTCCAACCAGTCGATGTGGTGAATTGCAGATGACTCCATCACCGTCAGGTCGTTCGTGCAGTAGGCAATATTGTTGTGGGTTGGCTTGTTCTTCGATTAACCGCGGTAAGTTCTTGTGGTTTGTCGTATTAATAATTTATCGTGGCTCGGCAGTGCTGCAGGTTTATTTCTTTGTTGGGATATTGTACTACTGCTCGGCAGGGGTTTCGATGTGTTTGTGGGGAATTGACACGAAATTACAACCCTGGTGGAGGGATCGCCACCATCGATGTGCGCCGAAAGTGTTAATTACTTCAACCCAGCCAATGTAGGCAGCGGGTTCTTGTTCAATGCTTCTATAGAAGTGCTTGGGGGGGAGACTTGACCCTTACGGTAGGAGGTGACAGGTTCGGGGGCAAGGGGCAAGGGGGGTAACAACAGTAGATTATGGGGTTCGGGGGTAAGGGACAAGGGGGGTGACATCAGTAGATTTTAGGGGGAGGGGTTGCAGAAAGCAGAGCCACAGTCGGAGCGAAACAGTATTGAGCAGCAACACCGCACAGCCTGCTGTGTGTTGAAATAAGCTCGCGGCAACTTGAATCCGGCCATTTGTGTGGACAGTGGAATTTATTTAAATGCTTGTTTGGGAGTGCTGGGTGTGGGCGGGGTGGGGGGGGAGGGGTGTTGGTTCTAGCTAGGTACATTTAGGGGTGGAAATGAGTTTGTTGGTTTGAGGAGACTTGCTTATTGTGCAATGAGCAGTGGATAGTTGTCGTACGTTGTGGTCTTGGGCTGATTTTAACCTTGCTTCTCCTCCGTCATTGGCATGTAGCTAGTGGCATGTGACACCATTGTGGTGCACATTGTCGGACGGGAAATGGAACAATAATATCAGGGTTGTATTCTTCTTTCGGGAATGTTATGAGTGATCAATGTTGAAGCCCATGCTGCATGCTGCACATGTCGGATGGCAAGCACAATCGTATATTTATAACGTCATGCCCACAAACGTGGTGCCTTATGTTGCTACCAGGTTTCAAACTTAGTATTAATAGTATGGCGCACCTTGTTATGTACCAGGCATAATATGATATCATACATCGTGCCAATCAGTCACTACTGCTGTGTAGCCTGATAGCTAGCACATATGCGCGTACAAAACAACATAGAAATGATACATCACCTGATATATCGGAAATATCACGGATATATCACAGATATATCCACATATATCCCGTAGTCCATCCGGATATCTGTAATAACATATCATATCCCGAACATATATCCAATTATATCCAGGAGACCATGATATGGAAATAAATATGGATATAATATGATATATCCAGAATCGGGATATATCCAGATTTTTTGGGGGCAATATATCAATATCATATCCCCCCGGTTTTCAACACGATACCCAGCTCTAATTGAGACCCCCTCCCCGTTGCCGCCAGCTTTGAAATATCTCGACTATATCCACGCGCAACCGCTTGCTCGGCACGAAGTATTTTCGCCGCATGACCAAAACTGAGCCCGACACCGGGACCGCGACTGGTGCATTTCTGACAGAAACTGAGAAATGAAGTTGCGAACTGAGTATCAACACAGTTAGCGTTTCCTTCTTCCTGCGACACTTGGCATTGCCTTGACTCTGTACGTATGTGTCAAATATCAAAGCACGAGCGATCGCCATCACATTGTTGTCGTAAATCTCACAAACTATCCTGAAAACTGAAACTATCCACGGAACACCGAAAGCGACTGATCACATTACTAAGACTGACTACAGTTGAGACTGAGAAATGAGGTTGCGAACTGAATATTTCAACACGCAGCATTCCCTTCTCCCTGCAACACTTGGCATTACCTTGATTCTGCACGTCAGATATCGAAACACGACCGAGCGCCATCACATTGTCGTAAATATTAAGGATGGTACGAAATAACTGATGTGCCAGGTAAATTGCGTAAATATTAAGGATGGTACGAAATAACTGATGTGCCAGGTAAAT
>MEHQ01001292.1:50282-84530 GCA_008828725.1 Saccharina japonica
CAGCAGCAGCAGCAGCAGCAGCAGCAGCAGAGCAGCAGAAGCAACAACAGCTTCCGTTTTTACTTTCTTCTGATTTTGCGACCGACTATTTTTCTCGTCGTGTGCTGCTCCTGCTGCTGCCCTCGACCAACGCGCGACACCGCGCCGGCACGCTCCGTTCCAAGCCCGTCCGCCTCCCGACATATATAGACCGTGGCGGCGCGCCGCCGCTGCTGCTACTGCTGCTTCTGCTGCTTTCGCTGTGTTGTGGAATTGAATTGATACACGACGATCTGTCAACCTGTCTCGCTCTACAACAAGCAAGGCGGTACGAGTACGTGTACATACGAGTATACTCGTACTCGTATATACTCGTACGAGCAGTTCTTTCTGAACGACGCATCCTCCACGACACCAAGCCGACGAGAGCGTACCGTAGCGGGCGGCAGTCCGCCGGCGGCCCGCTAGCAACATCCAACACCGCTCGTCCGTGTCATACTCTAGCTACACCTCTCAAGCCTCTGTGCTCTCATCGATTGTTGTGTTTTTTTGGGGCGTTGTGCGTCGGTAGACTGCTCGGTGTGTGTGTTCTTCACATTAAACCTTCGTTTCTACCCGTCAACACTCAGCACACCCAGTGTCCGTGCCGATTCTTCATCCAAAAAAGATACCAGTTCTGTGGTCACGGAACTACGACACAGAGATACTACGCTCAGTGCAGTAAGCAGAGCAGACAATGCAATGCTGTGTAGGCGAAAGAAACTGAGAGCCAAAAGTTACCGTAACTTTTGATCAAATCTTTACTTCTCTAAAGTACTTTTTTGTCGTTTTTTGAAAAAAATTACGCAAATCCTCCCTTCGGGAGAATTTTAAGAGAAGTAAAAGTAAGAAAAAAGACGAAAACACTGTAATACCAAGGGAAAAGGGGTGAGGCAATGCGGCAAACCAAACAAATAAAATAACAAAAAAAAAAACTAGCGTACGAGAGGAACGACAACCCAGCAACGGCGGCGGCGGCAGGGATAACCGCAGTGCCGCCGCTGCTATCCCACGACCGCAAGCAGGAGCACAGTTGGCTGCAGCGACGTGGCGACAGCTAGCGGCAGCGTTTTCTCCAGTAACATAAACAAACAGCATCGGCAGGCACAGCAGCAGCAGCGGCGGCAGCAGCAGCAGCAGCAGCAGAGCAGCAGAAGCAACAACAGCTTCCGTTTTTACTTTCTTCGGATTTTGCGACCGACTAGTTTTCTCGTCGTGTGCTGCTCCTGCTGCTACCCTCGACCAACGCGCGACACCACGCCGGCACGCTCCGTTCCAAGCCCGTCCGGCACCCAACATATATAGACCGTGGCTGCTACTGCTACTGCTACTGCCTACTGCTACTGCTACTGCTACCGATACGGCTACTGATACTGCTACTGCTGCTGCTACTACTATACTACTACTACTGCTGCTACTACCACTGCTGCTATTAGTACTGCTGTACGTACTTTGCTGCTGTGTACTGATTTCAAACTACAGTTGTAGTGTGTGGCTGGATCGATTGGTGCGTATGTCGATCGGTTGGTTGGCGCGTACGTGGCTTGGTGGATCGGTGTGAGTGTGTTGGTATGGGTGGGTGGGTCGGTTGCTAAGTGGATGACTGCGGTCGTACCTATTTGTCGTGGCCGGCCCTGTTTTTTTTTCTTCTAATTTATCTTGTCTGCTACAAGGGCTCCGCGTGGATGCCGGCATATAGTGTGTCAATTTCCGTATCAGTGGATCGCGTTATAGGGTGCCCAGATATTGTTTGTTGTTTTTGTTTTTGTCCGCTATACCGTCTCCGCCATGGCATAGTTCGGGGTACTACTAGTTATACGTGTAAAACAGCAGTGTGTGTTGTCTTCACATTAAACCCGTTACTTCTACCCTGTAATGCGTGTTACAACCCAACTACATCAGTACACCCATTGTCTGTCCTGATTCCTAATCCTAGAGAGATCCAGATTATGTGGTCACAAACTGTGAGACAGAGAAACATCAAAACAAAATAAACGCAAGACTAGAGATAAAAAAATGGTAGACTTTGCGCATAGGTTTCCCTAGTTTCCGTGGTTTTCAGCTTTCGGGAATGTTATGAGTGGTCAACGTTGAAACTCATGCTGCACATTGTCGGATGGAAAATATGATAATGATACTAAATACAAGGTTCCCCTCCGGGACGTGCCTAGTAGAGCTGGGTATCGTGTTGAAAACCGGGGGGATATGATATTGATATATTGCCCCCAAAAAATCTGGATATATCCCGATTCTGGATATATCATATTATATCCATATTTATTTCCATATCATGGTCTCCTGGATATAATTGGATATATGTTCGGGATATGATATAGCTTTGGAAATTTAACTTTTCTGATATTTTGGAATTTTGCCCTTTATTAAATTTCACATATTTATAAAATATTTCACAAATCATGGAACTTATTTCACAAATCATTGGACAAAGAGCTCTCCTATACTATCGGCCCTAAGAAGGTCGAGCGATGCCTCCATGGAACGACCGCGACGAGACCATTCTGAAGTCGCCATTTTCGTCGTGTGTGCCTTGCCTCCCTTGCTCTCTTGTTCTCGAGACAATCAATCTCCTCGGAAATGATAAATGAACCCCAGGGGGGTGTGGTTGGTGTCTAGCGTGCGTGTTATATCACACGGTACCTGGGTATTGAATGAGTCGCTCTGGTCAGCGGTAGGTACCGTAGCAGCAGTAGTTAGTTCTGACTGTTAAGGCCCGTACGATTAACGAGGAATTTTAATTTGCATCTAAGCTGACTGGCCGAAGAGTGAATAATCAATCAGGCATTTTGAATTGAAATTCGAAAAAAAAAAATGAATACGTAAAACAAAGAAGTATTTTGAGACTTTTACTTTGCCTCATTTTGTTTTCAATTTGAGTTTGTCCACCTCGACGCGGCATGTTCCATGAAACCGCAGCAAAGCCATGCAAACTTGAGCCGTGTCGTCGACCGATTCAGTGATTCAGAGGCGAGACCCATCACTCCCAGGAGGCACAGCCACCGGAGCAGCCGCAGCGCGAGGTCCGACGACCCTCGTAGCACAGGGTAGACCGTAGAGCTGGGTATCGTGTTGAAAACCGGGGGGATATGATATTGATATATTGCCCCCAAAAAATCTAGCAAGTGGAATGTCAACGTACCGGGTAGGAGAACACGACGACACGCGCCAAACCATAAAGTGAGACCAAAAAGACAATAAAATCGAATTATGAAACGAAACAGAACACAAAAGATGCACGGAGTAAGAAACGCCCCTGGAAGAAAACCATACGTGCCCAAGAGAACATACAACTGCTGCACGGGCGAAGCAACGCGAAGAAGAGGAAGACACTGGCATGGAAGCACGTACTAATAGTGTAGGAGGTACTGTACGTACGTATTTGACAAGACGCATCATAAAATTAAAACAAGAGGTCGTACGGACGTACATAATGTTTATTGTTATTAGTTTCCTGAAAATGCAGCAGTGTAGTTGCTTCTGTTATTTTTGCTGCTACTGCTACCGCTGCTGCTCCAGCTTTACATTATGCCGACGCTCTGCTGCTGGCGAGGTAACCCGTTATTCTTGCGTCGCCCTTAGGGCTATTCTTATCGGAGCCATATAGACATACATATAGATCTGTGCTTGAAGTAGAGAGTGGTCCGTATCATCTTGCCGGGTTATCTACGCGGTGGTTCGTTATTTTTCTTTTATGATCGAACCTAGTCAAGTGCTCTACTTTCGAAGCTGTCCCGCTTTCGAAGTTGGAAAGTGGGTATGCTTCTCAACCCCGACGCAAGGCTTGGCTTTTGCCTACAACGTGCATATAATACGTGTACATACAAGCTAGGTAATAGCTGTACATGTCATTACTGCTGCTGCTGCTTCTGCTGTTCCATAAGTTGTAGTTGCTGCTGCTCCTTCGTGTACAGCGATGTATGAAGTGATTGCCCCTCGTGAAAACATGTTTAACGCATTTTGTACTGCTGAGCAACCCGCTTTTCATACATCGCTGTCCACGAAGGAGCAGCAGCAGCAGCCACAGCGACATATGAAACAGCAGCAGCAGCAGCAGCAGCAGCACAGGAGTACACACATACGCACAACTACCGCTGCTACTACGCTGCTGCTTCCTCTGCTGTGGTTTGCTCAGCACAGGGAATGTGTGGTGGAACGAGGAGAAAGCAAATTGCCCCGTGTGGAAAATTATTTGTTTAACGTATAAATTGTTTCACAGCAGTACAAAATACACATATACGTCAAACAAATAATTTTTCACGCGAGGCAATTTTCTTTCTCCTCGTGCAACTACGTACAGCGTATCAATACGCTCCTACCAATCAGGTCGTACGACGTCAGACCTTTAAACTCGACTCTCGACATAAATGCAAGCCACGGTCAACCCGCTTCATGTTGAGTAAGGCCAGCGCATGCAAACGACGGCTTCGAAATTTTCATTTATACTTGCTAGATGTTGCTCTCGCTGTGGTATCCTCTACACATCTAAACCAGGAAAAAAAACTGTGTTTTGACATCAGAGAGAGGTCTGGAGAGATTGAGATTTTGAAAGGAGATTGAGATTTTGAAAGGAGACATATCAGGAGACCCCACGCCTGCGTGGTCGACACCAGGCACAACCTACGAGTTGCTTTTTTTTATAGGCTACTCGTACAGTAGTACAGGTATTATACACCGTGGTGCATTTTTGTTGTCTACAAGTTTCCTACATAACAAATGGAATAAAAGGCCCAAAGTCAACGCCTTTTTTGTGGCTGTCGTATAAAACAGCAGTACCACGTAGCGACGTAGGAGGTACTGCTGTACGTACGTATTTTACCGGCAGGCGGCAGCATCATAAAAAACAAATCGAGAGTTCGTACGTGAACGTTGTATACTTTAATTTCCTTCTTCGCCTAAACGCTTCGTGCGTACTCCTCGGCAGGTGAAGATTGATGCATCAGCCTAGTTGCTTCTGTCATGTTTACTGTTGTTGTTGATGCTCTGCTGCGGTCGAGGCAACCCGTACTCCTTGCGTCGCCCTTACTATGCCCACTCCGTAGGAAACCTAGTATTTCCTAATTTCCTGAATTTCCAACATTTGTTTTCGCGCAATTTTCAAGATTTCCATTTTTTCCATTCTTGTTTTTCCATTTATTGGAACGTGAAGCCTTCCAAACATTTTGCCCTCTGGAGAATTTCCAATATTTTCAAAATTTCCAAATTTTCTTTTTCTTTGGAAAAAAATATAGGAAACTATGGAAAAAAAACTGCTCGGTAAAAACGACCCTTACTATAAGACCACTCTGTAGGAAAGCCTTGTATATATACTCGAAGTATGTATTTATTCACGTATGTATACCTATTTGTTAGGGCTGTGAGTTGGCTGACTAATAGTTGCCACCTAGTTGTTAGTTTAGTTGCGGCGGTGCCAACTATCCAACTTTTGTTTTTGTTTTTCGGGTTTCCTTGCTTGTAGGAAGGCTTGTTTGGTACGGGGTGCGTACTTCTCGTCGTCCCCAAGCAGTACCACCACGGACAGAGAGAGGTCACAATTTATGGCGCATCAACCCATCGCCATCGACGGTGCGGGGGGCATTGGTAGGGCCGAGGGTGCCGGCACCGCTGAGCCTGGCCTGTCCACGGACCATGGCGGCGGTGATGGAGCGCCCGACGAAGAAGTGACTGCTGTACCGAGCGCTCCATCGAAAACGAGTGCACGCGACAAGGTATAGCGGTTCGCTACCGCGTACAGAAGGAGCGCCGGCCTTCCAAGCCCCCCAAACGGGAACAGGGGTTTATACTTTGATGCGATATGATTTACGGGGTTCTCCATCTTTGTTCAGTAATCCATCTGGGACAATATTTTCAATATATTCCCCGCACCAAGGTACATTTTTCTCAGCATGTGTGGCCTCTTTTACGAATGCAAATAACGTATCAACAAGGCCCTTGTTTCGCGGGGTGTAATACTTTTCACAACCAAATTTTGAGCACTGATTTGGGGAGCTATGACCATATTCCGCCGGGCTTTTGTTTCGCAATAAAAAAAGCAGCTTTTGAGGGAGATGTGAGGGAAACGATGGATATTGAAGGTCATCTTACCCTGCTTACTACCGTTGGACAAATCGTGCGATATACAAGTATAGTACGGCAAACGATTGCTCTCGTCCACACCTCCAGAATTTTGTTTTTTTCGTCTGCAGCAATACGAAATAGAGTGAGATATTCATCATTTTGCCCAAAAAAATTGATTTTGGTCAATTTTGGCCATAGAGATAGTTTTTGATGCATTGTTGCGTAACTACTTGAACTTAGAGTGGAAATTTATTTATCTTTCTCACTCTCAGCATCGAGTTATCTTTTCTTTGCGGTCACGAATATGGTGGTATCATTGAAAAACAGGTATTTTTTCATGAGTTATGACTATAAACGTCATTGGAAATAATTTGTGCCGGACGGACCATACGAGTATACAGTAAAAGGTAGAACACTGGTCTTATGGTTCATGCGTCAACTGTGATGGCGGGACTTTTCCCAACGAGCTAATACGGTAGTAATACAAGTATGTCTCTGTCATGAGTGTGTCAACTGGATGATGAGCACCTCTGCGTCGGGTGTTTGAGGGATGCTCGCCCTGAGCTGTGAATCGACCCCAGTCTATTTTGGTCGATCCAAGTGTAGTTTTGTCGATCTCAGTCTAGTTTGGTCGATCCCAGTCTATATTGTATCCTGTTTTGAGTTTGTACTGGTGATATGCTACTGCCTGCCGCATGAGTATGTACCATATACTTCTGGTGCATCTCTTTAATATCCGACAAACTGAGACAACGTTTAGAAATATACCTGTTTCGTGATCAAAACCAGAGATAAACTTGGCCCATTTTTCATGCTTTTTGTGTGTAAAACGAAGCCAAATAGCGTGATTTTTTACTCCGGCGGCACCTTCAGCGGGATCCTCCGGAGGCACTTCCGGCGGGCCTTCCTGGGGCGCCTCCAGGGGGTCCCCCTCGGCCGGGGGGGAGGGGGGGGGTGGCTCGCTTCGCTCGCCTGACAGCCAACTAGTCGACTAAAGTCAGTCAGTTGGCTGGCGAAGCCAGCCAACTAATAACTAGCCGGGAACTCCAGCCAACTCACAGCCCTGCTATTTGTGGTGTTTTGATTATGGGCATTAGCTAAAAATTGGTACACCTACGCACTTTGAGCTATTTATAGTTACGCTGCGTAAAGTACCCCGGAACCGCTTCCTGGCCCGCCTGATATTGGGCCTGCGCTATATTGTACCCATAAATGGCTCAAAGTGCGAAGGTACATCTATTCTCGGCTACTCAATTTACGTATCACCTATTTGTGGCTGCAAGTGTACCTATAAATGGCTCAAACGATCACTTTTTAGCAACTGAAATATTGACCGACGGCCACATGTGATATGACTGTGTGAGACACAGAGTATGTCCCCTTGCAGGTTTGTCTATTAAGCATCCTTGGTGTTAGTCACTTTCCGTAAAATCAAGCGGAGAAGAGAATAGGCGTTTATTAATCGTCGAGCCAGATGACATGTGCCTCAGGCAGGCTTCAAGTATGGCCAACAGATCTTATAAATACACCGAATACGAAGGCCATCCAAGTTATACGAAAACGGACCAATTACCTATGCAGAGGTAAATACCGGGCTTCCTAGCCCATACCATTACACACACCAGATGCAGGGACTGTCAACAAGCCGACCGTGCCTGTCTTCCTCATATATATTCACTCACGTTTGCTATGTAATGTTGTTCCGGACAGCGCCAACGGTTGTGTAACTTAGACCCCCTTAACCGTATGATATTACTCTACACGTATATATATACCAAAGTTGCTCCTACTATATACTGTGCTACAGTATGTGTATTATACTTTCAGCATAATGGCATAGAAACACTCGTCATTGCTGTTTATCCGCATCGCAATCGCACGCATTAAAAGCATGTGGCCGAAACGATTAATATCACATCTGGTTGATAGCTACGGTCGGCTGGTTGACAGCCCCGGCATCTGGTGTGGCCGTCTGTCTATATTTTAGTTGCCGAAACGTGATCGTTCGAGCCATTTCAGGTACACTTGAAGCCAAAAGTAGGTGATACGTAAATTGAGTAACCGATGATTGGTGTACCTACGCCCTTTGAGCCATTTGAAGGTACAATGGAGCGCAGGCCCAATATCAGGCGGGCCAGGAAGCCGTTTCCGGGGTATATTACGCAGTGTACCTATAAAAGGCTCAAAGTGCGTAGGTATACCTATTTTTGGCTACTGACCTTTGATCGTACCTGCCCAGTACATATATATGATGCCAGCCATACCAGCTTATGTACCACAAACACCCACACCCCACCGGTCCACTCGCCCACTGCATATGTTTTAGTGATGGGGGGACAACCAGAGCAGGGACCAACCGACCCATCCGTAACTATCTCGCCCACCACGCACACCCACCAACCTACTAGTAGACTTGCCCATGAACCAAAAAAGGTTTCTGTGCTGACACAAATCGCGTAAAATTCGAAACGATCCAATCGATGACAACAGTAGGAACACAACGAAAAGAGAAGAACCGCCAGCGCATTAGCTTCGAACGCTAATGACGAAATGAAGTTTGACCACTTGAAGGCGTCTGCCACGCTCCTCCTTCCCACCGTTTTTGTATCTGCTGTCCGTCCGGAGAGACGAGAAGGGTAGTTGCTTAAGCGACACATGCTACGATAGAGGTGCACCATGTTGTTTCTGAGCTCCTCACTTAAGGAGCGTCATACCTCACCCAAAAAATGATTTTGGAGGGAAATAAAAGTGCTGCCGGATGCGACATCTCATGACCGAGGTATCCTCTGAAACATCATTCGTCACAAAAATGAAAGTCCGACGAATTTGGGTTGAGGAGCCCGATCGTTCAGAAAACGATTCAGCCAAAAGCGTTACCTCTACCGTAGCACGCGTCAAGCATATCATATTTTTGCCCCCATCTCAATTGGACGGCGTGTCAATTGGGGCGGGGGGGGTCGCGATCTCTGTGCTAGAAAGGTGTGCCCGAAAGTGTAAAGATATACAACCATTTTTTCATTAGCGTTCGAATCTATTAAACTGCGAAAGGAAGTAACTATCGACGGACGTTGGTCAGGGAATGAATGGACGATTAGCATGGCATAGCAACCAATCTGTCGCTTTTTGACTTGGAAACACTTTTGCATATTTATTGTTATGTTTTGATGGTTATTCAACGCGTGAGGGGACATCCTTTCATTTGTACCGGCATTTCGTATCGAAAACCACCCTTCAGGGTTAATTGTGAATCACGCGTAAAGCTGTTGCTCATATCTTCGTCGGCGGCCCTCACTTGACCGCCGGGGAGCCCTGTTGTACACATTATATCATACATATATATTGTTTACGTTTAATATGCGGTGGTCCACCTGACAGCTTGCGGGCACATGATTAATTTTGGACGGAAATAGCTGACATGTTTCAACCAGTGATGAACCGAAATTTAAATCGCACTCTCCATACTACAGGCATCTGTATATGTAACGATGCGCGCAATGTTTAGACCCAACTCGTGACCTGGAGTCTCCAAAGGGTACTGTGCTGCTATTATCGCTACTTTAAATAGCAATACGTATACTACTAATACTACTACCACTTTTAGAAGTATTGACAAGTCCTTTTTAAATCGAAATTTTCCTTTTATCTCGTTCAAACAAACTTACTTAGTTGAAGAATCGGTGATTTAGACGACCCAACTCCAGGTACATCGAAACCAAAATAGACGACGGCCAGATTTGGGAGTATATTATAGCATATTTAGATTCCACAAAATTTTGTTCTAGATAAAATGTTGGCTTAATTCACACAACATTAACGGTTTCCGGATCGGTGTCAACCTGCTACGTTCCACACTCCCAGTCCCGGCTGACCCTACCCAAGCCACGCCAGAACCATGCCCAGGTTCGCCCTAGCAACTAGCTCGACCGAGACCAGTAGCTACGACGCACGAGCGTTTGACCGGTCACGCCGAACGACGAGTGGCAGGGTTCACGGCAGCATGGCTAGGCTCGAACGCATCGTTGATCGGAATGAGGGCATCGTGCCGTTCGAGCACAACACGTCTGCGGATAGGAGAAATGGCCGACCTGGGCTTGCAGCCAGCAGGCACGAGGGCGTACTCCGTCATCCGGTATTAGTGGCAAGTTACATAACTACAGCAGAGGCTTACGCCCAGCGTGCATCCCGTCTTCATGAATAGCCGGCAAGGTATACCGTAGTATAATCAGCAACAGCGAGGTCGGGTCAGGTATTTATCCGTTTACAAGAAAAAATAGCTGATGCGACACGACATCTCCATTCAGGCCAAATCATGCTTTAGCCTCGCCTTGCAACTGTGTACCGTGGTTAGCCAGTCGTTCACGACAACTGAATTCACGCTCAGGGCTCGTAGGCGCAGGTGCTGTGTCATTTGCTATTTGCTTCTCTGAACGACCCCACCAACGTTTACAAGCGCGGCGATGAGGTGCAGCCCCACCCCGCGCCACGCCCTTCAGAACACCAGGTGCGCGGGGTAGATATTGTCTCTGAGACTCAGTGGATTATCGGTTGAGTGGAATGCCCACGAGCTGGAGTGAGTCGCACGGTCGTCCGTCAATCGGTCTGTTTTGAGTCATAATCAACGGTTGTAACTCATCGTGTATGAATCATGGTTATCCACGACAAACATATGGAATTCAAATCAAAACATGTTAACACGATACACAACCACATGTTACGCAACTCAATGTTATTTCTAGTTTGAGGTTGTATATGACAAAATACGCGAGGACAATCAAAGAGCAAGCCAGTACGCAGTACGGCAGCATTTGATATTCATGTTCCTCGTAGTCAGTAGGAATTCAATTTTAAATCAGGGGTAGATTCTACTGACACACATTCATACTGTACACACTACATATAGCAGCATTATAGTCCTTACACTGCGTGTACGTATCAAGGGTGGCCTCACTGCATGGAATATAATCGAATTGAATAGCCGAGAAAATTATTGGCAGAGCCAAACTTGAAAATGTATCACTCGAACGCGCGCGCGGAGCAACCCGTCTGCATTCTATGCGTAGTGTCTGTGGTTGCTGGGCTCGTTCATGAAAGCAAAAGTTAGTACGTAAATCTCCCGGCCTTAAACGATACTGTCACCTTTAACTCCTTCGATGGCCACATTGTTTGTTCCAATCAAACTTGAAAGGACAAGCGCATATGTTGCCATCAACCCTCGATGCGATAACTAACGTGACATATATAGTATGGCTCTATGGCTCCAACCGGCATTGTGAAATTTCACGTCCATTATCTCACCCACTCGATGCTTTATTTGAGTAATATATTTTGACCTTGTGTGGCGTCAACTAGCAACGAAAGTTTGTTCGAACATGTTGTGACGTTGCGTTTTACCACGTCATATCAGTTCGCCAGTTCGTTTATGTTTACTACCAGGTATGCTCCTTTTCGGCGGGTACACGTCACATTTAATGCATTTCTAACTGTTTCTCGATCTATCGCGATCAGCTCTCTACAGCGAAAAGACCCAAGTATCGGCGGCCTCAAGTTAGTGGCAAGATCCAAAGCTGCAACGGCTGCGTGGGCCGAGCTTGTTCATCCGGCTGTCGTGAAGGACTGGCCAGGTGCACAACAACAAGGGCAGTCGCTTGTATGGGACGGCGATTTACCATCGTACCAGTCATACACCAGAATCACATTTTCCGTTTGTCTCGACCGAGAGCAGCAGCTACGAGGCCCAAACGTGTATACCGCAGGAGGGGCTACTAGCCTCGATCGGGTGTTCGGTCGGGATGAGTATCTCCCGTCGTTCGAGCACTTTGTGTCTGTACAAAAGAAGAAATGACCGACCTCACCTTGCAGCTATACGGGGCATGAGCGTGTGTTCGGTTTCCCGGAAAAACGCTAAGCTGCAAAACAGCAGCGGCGGCGATGCCGGAGAGGGTGTTCGGCCGTCGTGAATAACTGACAAGTGCACCGTTATAGCAGCAGTAGGGTCGGGTCAGTTAGTTTTGTTGTATGCAAGCCAACGGCGCCTCCGGTACTCCTGTCCCCACCTAGACATACGCCCTAGCTTCGCCCTGATTGCGTCAACAGTGCAAGTTAATTAACGACGACCGAACATACTGTCGGGGCTCATAGCCGCTGCGTCTGTGTATTTGCCACTTAGTGCTCAGGACGACCGAGCACGCGCTTGAATTGCAAAAAGCGAGCAGGCGGGGGAAAAGTCTTGCGTAGCTTTGACCCGCGCCCCCGTAAACTGAAAGTGTACAGAAAAAAACAATAACAAAGTGAAACGATACAGGTAATGTCGCTCGACGTTTAATTAAACTTCAGAGTACGATACAAAATGGGCGGAGGGGACCAAGCGGGAGAAAGCTGAAATGAAATATTGTTCTTCGAAATTTCAGGATCGATTGCATTAGGACCAAGTAGTAGATGTTTCTGACACACACTAATACGGTACACTTTACACACAGCGGCAGAGTTATTAGGTTGTTGAGGAATTGAACGCACCACTCCGAGCACCTATGACGATTCAGCGCGGCAAACAGGGTCTCGGTCATCGGGTCAAGGTGCGGGGCCGATCCGCAACCCGCCCCGCGAAAATAACCCGTGCGCGAGGGAAGAATTACCTTGCTCCTTCAATATTTGATTGAATACAAATGCCAGAGAGCGGGGTAGGGGAGGTGATCTCGGCGATTTTCGATTGGGATCCAAGTGCCGAGCAAGAAATCTGCATGCTATGCTATGTACGAACAAACATGCAAACAGTTCAAACCGGATTAATGAAAGCCATAAATAAAATAAAGCCTTTTTGAACATAAAACAATGGACATGTCTCTCCAGTATTACCTCGTAAATAGATCGCTTGCAATATCTCCCTGTCAAATTCCACCGGGTTCACCAAGCCCTTCCTGGCTTCCTGTTAGGGGCTACTCGCGTTACAAGCGTAGAAACTGGCATTCCCACAAGCACCCGTTCTTCTACTCAGCAAGATTAGAACATGGCGGTTTGAAACTGGCAGCAAATAGCGGGCATGCATACCGACTAATTTGTATTTCAACTTACTTCCGCCCCTCCGCCGGCCTGCACGAGCGCCCAAGCAGGGCATCGGGGGAGCCTCCCCTAGTTAGGTCGGGGTAGACCGACACGATGGCGGAGGAGGCGAACGAAGAACAGTTCCACCTCCCGTCGACAAAAGGGTCTCGAACGATTCAAAGCACTCGGAATGGGTGTGTTTCGTCGATCCGTCTATGAGTATCACGTGTATTTTCCCACTTTAGCCATTCATAACTAAAAAACATACCCCACAATAATACCGAGTATGTTGTCGCCATATCTTGGAACCAGTTCTTTAAGGGTTGATAAAAAGTATTCCGATGGTCGGTACATCAAGCAAGTCATCAGGTATTTAGTCAGTATTAATGGACGGGGGTGCTGAACGGAGTTTCGGTAAAACACTCTATATACGTAAACATAAAATTGGATGCGACATCAGATGGTCTAGCTCGGGACGTATTATATGTTTTACAGTTACAGTGCTACTGACGTGGGGTCAGGCAGCGTAACGAATAAATCTTACCTCGAAGCGCCAGACGAATTTCCCGTCAGAATCAAGCTTGATAACTTGGAACTGGTTGTCAGCTATGCCTGCCAAGACTACCGATCCATTCTGGCCCATGGCCGCGTTTAGCATGAAACTGACATCATCGCCCTTAAGTTCATCCTGTCGATAATCGGCGTATGCGGTCCATGAACAAAACAACAATGAGGACGAGATGTACAAAACCCTCATATATGAATAGTATGTGTCTGTGTATGTGTGGGTGGTTTATATACTCAAGCGACGTTGGTCGATAGCCATCCACCACACTCGGTGTCTGTGCTGGGGCTTCATCCCCGAGAGCTTAACATTTGGTGGTCACAAACAAAGACTGAGATAATACATCGCTATACCGTGAGCACACGAGTTAATGTGGTACAGTGTCATCGTACCAGATGCAACTACTGTGAGTCAACATACAAAAAACAGCAAACCATATACATTGGCAACGAGCTTAACCCACGCACAGCAAAACGACGTAAAACATAACACATACAAGGTACATAATATAGAAAGAATAACAAAACGACGAGGAGTCGGTTAAAGGACAGAAAGTGCTTTTGAAGCGCATGAACACTGTACTACAAATAGCTCGGTACGTTGCGGGGCCGGTTCCAAGAGATTTTGGGCAAAGAGAGGTTGGGATGATGACTCTCACAGAATACGCCCTCAGTATATTTATACCGGGAGCAATTATCTGCTCCTTGATGCTTCTAGTATTTCGGTGTCGGCAAATTCAACTGTATGTACTGCGTCAGAGACGCAACCAGAAATGGTTCAGAAACAAACAAAACAACTGTGTAGCAAGACTGAGGAGGTTAGAGGCGGGATCGCATAGGGATCGACGATTACGACGGACGAAGCTACCCTGAACACATAACCGGTTCGTGGATGCCGTCGAGGCGTCCATCGGTTCTACAGTTAAGCTTGAGAGACATTCGGATTAATTTCGACTGCGCTTGACCGAGCGGCCAACCACATTGCTCACGATGCTCCACAACACGTCGACATGAAGGTCATGCGGAATCTTGCGATGGACTATATGGCGAAACACGACGGAGTTCCTAATCGTTTGTTTTAGGTATGCCTATGCCTGTCTTGTGCGTTCTCGTACTGTCTTCGATAGTAAGAGCCTCATACTCTGTGAGAGGCTGTGCTCGTGGGCCCCGCGGGAAAAAGCTGCGGAGTAACGTCAAATAGAGCAGTTGTTAGCGATGACCTTGCGCGAGCACCAAAACAAAGAAAACGGTACCGCCATCGTAAGCAGGTTTCACTGAATATTTGTTTTACACTTTTGTATGCATATTTCGTTGTAGAACGCCGCAACCAGTTCCAGTCAATTCCCAGGGTTGTTGTTTACTGCGATGGAATGCATTCACGACATGAGTATGCATTAGCACGTCGCCTCGATCCTGGTAGTATTACTCGCTTCGCTCAGAAAAAGGTCTGAATAAATAAGTTACGGATTTCGATGACGCGGTCAGTCTCAAAAATACTGATTGAAATCGCAAGGATCCGGCTGTGTTGATCGAGGCCGACCTATATCCGCCTCAATTGTTTTTACGTATCAGTTGTTTGAGGTGATTTACTCCGTAGAATGCATATCCTGTATGATGATATTTTAAGTTTCACAAGCTGCAGCCTGAAGACGCGTAATACCTTTAACAACTTTGTACTCAGGTCGAGTGCTTGGGATAACTTTAGACGAGATACAATGATACAAATTGAAGACGTTTGCACACGCAGTCTTGAATTGTACCGGGTACTTCAAACCCCCGTCGTGTCTTTGTCATCGGTTTTCTGTAGGCGAACACCAAACCAGATAGTTCTAGATTATCAACCATTGCAGTTCGAATTCTTAAATGGTCTAACTATTGTTTGAAACGGGTCGCCTATTTGATTGTTTTACCCGTGTCTCCGATATTCGTGAGCAGACTGAACTTGATGGACTTGCGGCTAGACAACTGCAAGTCGTCGACCAGCCAAGAAGTATCATATTATCTCATCAAAACTCGTCATGTTAATATCAATATGACACCAACCTTGTGCAAATATGGTCATAGATTAACGTCTGTAGACACATCGATATCACTGTGGTGGTGTTGTCCGGTCGGCGATACTTGTCTACTTGCCCAGTGGCGAGCCCAGAGCTGAGTGTTCTGGGTCGTCGTATTTTGTTTTAGGCAATTCGATGTTATCTGCCCGTTAACACACTCAGTGACTACTGTGGCTTTCCATTATCTCTCCGGCATTTGTAATAATTTCCTTTCCGCTACGTTTCAAAAGACGTTTATATGCAAAGAGCGCTTCCAAGTGAGGATCTTGAAATAAGATATCACAGATGTTCCTAGTGTACTCCATACTTGGAGCATACTGTATATTTCGTTACTGGCGGCCTACATACTGCGAGTACAAGGCGTATGACCCCCAAACACTGTGAATCCTTGACGAATGAGCAGTGCAAAACTCCAAACTCAAGCAGTACTCGCAGTACAAGCGCCGTACATAATATAAGTAATCAGAGTATCCAAAGCATTCACTCCGGGATTACAGCGATTACACGCATGTAAAAGAGTTTTTTCGTAAGGGTGAAGCTGTATCAGTGCTGAAATGCGCGCCTTTTAATGATGTTGGTCCATGAAGTCGCTCTCAATCCACCAGGATCATTTCTAAAAGGGGTATATAAACTGGAAGATGAAGGGTACACGACGCAGGTAGTTGAAGCAGTGCCAGACAGATGGGAACCAAGCCCACAACTATTTAGGTTCCCCTAATCTATATTGTGCACCATATTTGAAGGGTTTGACCTTACCTTTTTAAATGGTGCTAATAATCCTTACCTTTCATACTTTATACGTATGGACTTCATCACAGTAGCCCACCCTAAATAGTCGTTGACGCAGATCACACAACGACCGAAATATTTCAAATGAACATCCAGAAATCACAAAGGGGGATCGGGGATGCGGCTACTTAAAACGTATAATACATACTACTGTAGATTCACCCCACACCTAGTAATGAGGAATATATCTGAAAGACGAAGATCAGGGTTGAGGATACCCTCCAAACATTACAACAGTAAACGGGCTACGTGACAACGACGACGGCCTGAGCTGGTGAGCCAGAGCACAAATATGCGCAAGCAAAATCCAGGCGGCTGAAACGGGAGGGGGGACAATGTTTATATATATAAACACGCCGCGAATCATAAGCAACAAGGTTTCAAAAATTTTACCTGGAAAGGCTAGCGTCGAACAAAATACCGTGAGCCCAAGGGATACGAAGGAGGTCAGCCAACCGCAGGGGAAAAGGCCAGAAGGACGCTGCGAAGCTTGAAAAAGAGGGCTATATAACGTTGGACCATGAGTCTGGCAGCAACATGGGTCATAACATCGAACCCAAAAGGGCTAGGTCGCTGACTTTATTTCCAGCCCAAGCTAAACTATGTGAGATTGTTCGTCCGCAAACGGGTAGGCGGAGAACATTCATGTAAAACATTCCTTATATAGGGCGGTAACTTGTAACTGTGAATCTACTTGAACGGTCGTAGCTTTTGACTTCGATCGCTGATTTGAAAAATAAATACATCTCCATGATCTCGTTGATAAAACGAATAAGAGTGATGAAAAACATAAAAGTACGTTATATTCGAGTAAATAATGTTCCCAAAAAAAAAAAAAAACGAGCTCCGTGTGATTTGAACCCCCGACACAGGGGTAAAATGGTGCATATTTGACCACACAGGCACGAAAACAAGACGGATCAACGCGGAAACAAGCTCATATATAGCACATACCTTCACGGGGGTGGCATGCCGAAAACTATACTTATATATCGACCCCCGTCCCACGTTATCGCCAATATGCCTCCACGGTATATATTTAAATTATTGTTTAGACCAGAAGTGGGTTAAACACAACCAACAGTTGTTTGGTTTTGTTGTGTCCGGGTCCGGAAGAGGAATGGGGATGATTCAGATGCCATAACATCGCTGAGGAGGCTAGCTTTCCATATCTGCAATTGTTTTCGGCGGGCTCTAAGGGGACAACTCGTGCACCGGGTGCTTGGCACAGCCTCGCTCACGAAGAGCGGTGCGTTGAGAGGGTGGGGCTTGCCATGAGGCGATGTAGAGAAGATGCAGAAACCAGGTATTGTTGTTGTTATTATTGTTGTTATGGAGGAGTGGTGTCGCATGCCCACTCTTCTCCGGGACCCCGTAAAGGAATCCAAATATAATTTGTCCAACCCCTCGGGGAAACACAAATCCCGCCGCAATCTACGTAGATGAATTGCAGTGGCACAACCCAGATACTGTACTAATACGGCAATGTCACGTATCATATATTTCAGGAATATCACATCAGACTTTGATACGAGTAAATCCCACAGGCTCGCCATAGTTGTTGAGATATGGCGATAATTGTACGGTGAAGTGCCCTATGGAGCGACGGTCAATATTCGATTGTGAGCTTCACAGCGCGACCCCGCTTGTTTCCATAGGCTCACCCGAAAGCGTCTGCGAAGAGCTTTCCGAGGTATATTTTAGATTTTCTCATTTCTTTCCGAACCCGCTATCTTTTTATCGAAGTCCCCGAAAATCGGGTCATAAGTTCCCGCACCATACCGCAAACAGATATGAATATTGCGCGTGTCCTAAACAATACTGCAGGGACTCGAGTTATGCGTAGCGAGTAGGAATGGCTACTCAAGGGAAAATACTTGTATGCTGAAGACGTAAGAGCAAAGAAGAAACGATTGGTACACTTAAACAAAAGTCGGCAAAATGGAACAAATCTTGTACGCTGCAACCAAGAAAAACAATATAGATTACGCGTCAAAACTACACGAGCACAAGCAACGCAAGGGACTACAAAAACAACTCTTAGTGGGAAAGCGGTAGCACTATTGTTCGGCAGTATTCACGAAGCAAAAGCAGGCAGAGACAGTGGTGGTTGTTTGAAGCAAAACGACAACTCTCGCCAATGGCCAGTACCACAGACCGACGGTGGTAGATTCATGAAGAATAAGAAACACCCCCGACAGTGAAATGCCAAGATTCGGCGACCGCCACCGAAAGGGGCTAGCGGAATCAGTGGCGGGAGGCCGGAAACAACAAATAGCAAGCATTATCATACTCACAACAACTAAAATACTCCCGAAAATGTGCATCACTGAGGTTGGTCGATCGTCACTAGAGCAGGCAAGTCGAAGCTGCAGTGGTTGACTGATTGGGCACACTAATACCTGGTACGCCCGAAGAAGCGCCATTCGCCGAAACGCAAGAGAGAAAACAGTTGAAGCTGAGAATCATGAAGACCAATATCCTCAACATCGGATCTAAGATTCGAGCGTTGAGCCACTGCTAGAAGTGGAAAAGAAAAGGAAAACATAATTATAGTAGAAAACAATGTAAGTGGGGGCCGTAACGTGGGACCTGACAGACTAGGGCATTTAGTCGGATTGGTAAACCGAACAACGGAGGCTACTAAAGCCCGTCGCAAGTAAGTGTGCGAACCAAGAAGATACAAGACTCGCCGGCAAGCTGAAACGAGTGTAAATATACGTTGGACCACAACAGGCTACGTAGCTTGGAAAAATGTACCGAGAACAGCGTACGTATCAGGATCCCCCGACCACAAGCAGATACGATAACAAAACTGAAGCGGAAATGGGGCTATGACACGCCGAAGAAGCGCTAACGAGCTTGAAATGGGGTACACAACACGATGTTCTTAGGGGCTATACCATACGATTTATGCCAGGATATGCCAGTGCGCAGTCAAACTTCCGAAACAAAACAAAATACAACTAACACGGCAAATAAATGGCATCATGAAAGCATTACTTGCGCCGCTTGAAGCAAGCCAGGACTCACTGACCTGTATGAAGTACACGTAGTTCAAATAAGAAAATATAATTTGGAAAGATTCATACGTAGGGGGGTTCGAAAGCCAGGACCGAGGGCGTCATAAGGTGAGACTCTGGCAGCCTAGTGACGAAGGCGTACGTCAAAATAGTCCATGATAAATGAAGGGGCGGGGTACGAGAGCCTGGGGCGCACGGTCGGCGATGAGGGACTCTGGGAGACATCACATTGGAAAATAGAGACGATGCCAGTAGTGGACCGCGACAACAGGTCAACAACGTAAACTCGAAATGCGTCAAAGGCTATCATCCTATAGCAGGTAGATCAGAAACAAAACGGAACGGCGAGTCAACACAGTAAATGTTCAGAAGCTGCGAAGCCAGACAGAGGTGGATACGTTGGGCCTTTGGGGGCAGCTATTACGCGACAAGGCAAAAACAAAAAATGAAAGTTTAACGGTGGGGGTGGTCAAAACGAAACGATATATATGGGCTCAAAAGGCAAATCGTGGTCGACAACGTAGAACCGTGGGGATCATCTATGCGGTGAAACAGAAAAGGAGGGCTACCAGTAAATTGACTGTAGGCGACAAACCCAGTCAGGCAACGACAACGTTGTACTGTTGGGGGCTAACACCTGGAAGCCAATATCTACGACGTGGTGCCTGAATACCACACGTCCGAAAGCAATTGTAACCGAAGCGGACACGCAGGGATGGATCAAAAACGACAACTTCATCAACAACAAAAACAAAAGGAGCCAAAAAGGCGTGGGAGTAATGCACGGCAAACAGATATCAGATGAGTATCGATACCTGTCCACCGTATAGGCGCTTAGGCATAATTCTTCATGAAAAGCAAGCAAGCAGACCTTTTTGGTGATGAAATACTCAACGGATCGATCCAACCCCTGACCCAAAACGATTGCCTATGACCTATGCTACCCAACGCTTGCTTGCGGGAACGGGTCTCTCCACTAGAACAAATTTAATACTGTTTACAGTGAGGAGTCAGGTAAGGCTGAAATTATACCATGAATAGAATTGCAACCGAACACTAAAAACGGCTTGTTTGTTTCAAAGGCTGTAGTGTTCTTATGTTGTAACCTCAAATGGGCCTCGTAATGGTACATCAGTTTTTATGTCTCTCCTGGACGATATCGCGATCGACGTTATCTTTTTCGCATTCAAAGCGAGCAGACATGTTGGCATTATAGATATCTGGAAGTTTCCCTGGACGTCGTCGGCAGTTTCGGAAAAAATAAAAGTGGAACAAAACTTGCTCATGGACGTGGTTGATCAAAGACGGCCGAAGTCTCGCCGCATAAAAGACGTTGACGGCTACCTTTTTTCCATGGGCAAATTGTTTTTAGTTCTTGCTCAAAGAAAAGGGTCGAAAAATGGAGTCCAGGCATGAGCAGTCAAGCTGCGCAGGGTTGTGGTCATGGTACAGAACACAGGCGGTATCAGGGTGCCTGCACCGACACTACAGCAGCCTGGGATGCATGACACGCCACCACAGCGTACGGCGACAGGGCGCGCCATCTTCCTTGAACGAGTGGTCGGCTGGTGATGCCGTGGCGGGGAAAGTAGTGTTCTGCTGGAAGGAGAAATGGTGGGTACGTACTCGTACGAGAGCAAACAGACACCGGCACGCAACCTCAAAGCTGGGAGACCGCGAGGAGGATGTGGGAGAGGCGAGTACCCACTCGGCGCTAAATCTTAGAGCGGCAGGGCYCGCCGCCTGCCCCTCCAGTCGTGGCTTCGTGATACTGCTGCTGTGATGTCGAAAGCAGCACAGCAGCAGGTAGTTCTGAGTTCAAGCCAGGCGGGCAAGACGGGGTCGGGGATGTGGAGGATGTGTTCGCGCTGTTTGAAATGGAAACAAACGGGGAAAAGATGCACGTGCGTACGCACACAACCACGATGAGTTGGACGACGGCAAGGAGGAAGGCAACGACCGTGGAAATTGGATACGAGGGGAGGAGCGGAGGGAGAAGGTCACGGCGGAAGGTGGTGGAGCACCGTGGTCGACCGGAAGTTCATGGCATTCTCGTGCGGTAGTCACATGTTTCTCACTCGACTTTGTGGTTCGCCTGCTGCAAAAAAAGTCGTGTCGATGATGACTTGGCAATCCCCAAACATGAGCAAGTCGTAATAATCCTGGACAAATACCCCGCCATTCATGAGCCACCAGCATGAGCATCCGACGTTTTTGTTTTCATTGTTTTTTTCCGAAACTCTTTATTTGCTCCATGATTAGTGGGAATAGACCGGTCGCTCCATTGCCAGTCATTCAACCAGCGGGAATTCTGCTTTACTGCTTTGCTTCAGGATGGTGCAGGGTAATCCGCGTTGCAATCTAGAAACGCGCGTAGCCACAGCATTCACGGATGTGCAAGGTTAAATATCGACTGATGTGGAGAATTCACACGATGTGTTTCAGTTTTTAAACAAACCCTGCAATTTGACGAAGATTCAGTGGCCAATGCTCGGCGCAGAAGGCCATAAATCGGGATATAGTAACCCGGTGTTCCACTGGTTGTTGCGGCTAAACCCTCTAGCCCCATGGACTGGGCGGGGCTGGAGCACTATAGATCACGAGGCCATGACTCCACACAGAAATCCTTTAATACAAAATAGACTAATGCCAAAATTAGGTGTACCTGGTCCCCGAACGCCAAAATCAGGTATATACTGAAACCAAGAAAAATACGCACGCCACGGGCGGTGTGTTTTCAGGACGTTTTGGCTATGATAACTCATTAAACATATTTTAATTTGCTCTTGAACCAGCCTGAAAAGCACAATGAATGGTGGCGAATGTGCGTCCTCTAAACTCTTGGCAAGTTTCGGAGGGCATTTTCTGTATTAATATTTATATACTTTCCTTACTTTCGTGATCACACTCACTGTTACTACGGGTAATTATGTATTGTTGTACCAGGTATATAGTAGGCACATCGATAGCATACGATCAAAACATCGAGATAATGTGAGATTGAACTGCTCGCTTTCCGTACCGGGTCAGCAAGCAGCAATATAGAATAGCGAAGGCGGAAGGAGATCTCAAACGAGTAGCATCTAGCCAGTACAAGTTAGTGAAGGGGCCTAGCACGATGTGAATAATACGCCAGTCAGATACCTCGTACGAGACGGCAACATAAGACTCATGACACCCTCCCCCGTTGCTCGTTTAAAAAGCGTCGACCATCTTGGAGGAACCACTTGCACACGGTGACAAGGAGTTCGTTTGCTGTACGTGCGATATATACATAACACAATAGAAACTGAATTGACTTCGACGCGGGGTGGAAAACAAACTGCCGGAGTCTGTGTCCATTGTGCTGTATACGCACGTATCATATGAATGTCATTGTGGCGGGTCGTATGTACGTCATGTGGTGATGTCTTCGGGTCGGGTGTATAGCAAACAGTAGTGTGCGGATGGCCTCTGATTGGCTCAGAAATCGCGAAAATCAGTTGAAAGCTAGACAAAGTAGAAGAAAAACAAGTGTACCTGGTCATTGTACGCCAAACTCAGGTACGATATGCGGCTGGCCAATCCCAGGTGTCCTAGCGTGTGGTTTGTACTTGGTTGAAGTGTATGCCTGATTTAGGCAGGAAAATGACCAGGTATACCTGAGTTTGGCTATGACCCTAAAAAACATATTGATACGGAATACGAATTGATATACCCATTTTTCGGAATAACTATACGTACGGAATAACCATCGAATAACCATACAGCACAACCACAGCGCTGCGCAAGGAATGACCATACCGAATAGCCATGCGGAACAATCACACGGAATGACACAGCACAGAACACCGCGGCACGAACGAACTAGAAAACATTCCACCACAGCTAGTGAACTTTGCACACGGCGGACAGATAATCGACAGATAGACAATCTGCAGATAGATCATCTGGATGATCTAGATGATCCAGATCCCAGAATGCCTTTGTGAGATGTTCTGCAAACATTCTTCGCGAAACTCTTTACAAAATTCTTAACAAAATTCCACAGATGCTCCGAGTATCTTGGAGTAACGTAAGGGTTATTGGAGATAAAATACTTCAGGTACTTTGTGTACTCGGAGTATTTCGGGGTTCGATACTTCGGGATGCTGCTCGTACTCGGAGTACTTCGGGTATGACCACTCTAGATACTGCTTGTACTCGGAGTATTTCGGGGTCCGATACTGCGGGTACTCCTTGTACTCCGACTAAGTGGGGTTCAGTACAGCTCATACTCCAAGTACTCCGAGTATTCAGGCCGTCAGTAATCTAATACTTAACGTACTCGGAGTACGAAATGTACTAAATACTCGGAGTATACTCTGAATTTGAAGTCGTTAGGAGCATCGTTGCATAATTTTAAAGACTCGGCCGTCATTCCTCCCAGGCTCTGGGAGCATGTGACTGGCGTTTATAGAATTTCAAACTTGACAGATAGATGCTCCCATTACCTGGATGCATTATTAGAGTAGTTTAAAGAAAAAATACTTCAGGTACTTTGTGTACTCCCAGTATTTCGGTGTTCAATACTCTCGGTACTCCGAGTAATGAAGATGTGTTTACTCCGAATACTGCTTGTACTCGAGTATAAGTACTGCTCATACTCACAGTACTCGGGGTATGTGGGCCTTCAGTACTGCTCATACTCCAAGTACTCCGAGAGTTTAGGCCACCAGTACTCTAATACTCTCAGTACTCGGAGTGCGAAAAATACTCGATACTCTACTCGGAGTATCGATTATACTCGGAGAATCTGCGAAAAATTCTCAATGTCTTGCTGTAAATGCGTCTGCCTATCTGCATTATATTGCGTCTTATTTTCCAATAAATACTGCTGTGTTAACAAGAATATGGTAAAGAACAACAGCTTACAGTCGTGGCAAATATTATGTAGCGACTGAAGCACGGTGGGCAAGCTGAGTCGATGCGTACCTCAGTAGACATTCAACAAAATAGAAAAAGCAAAAGCATAACCGTAAGTATCACGCGACCAGTCTACAGTACTCACAGGTCGTAACTTCGAGTACCATGAGCAACGCGACGCATGTTCTTACGAGTAACAGTGTCCCAAGGCATTCTTTTAGCTAGCATTCAGTTGCACGCACGCAAACGGAAGCTTGGACAATGAGATTTTGACTATTAAAGCTTTCGCGAGTAAGAACTACAACTACCCGGAAGTCGTAACTGACCAGTTGGTGTCAGTTCATCGAGCATGGCCGTGCACGCGATAACCGCTAACCTCGTCGTCCACTGCATTCTCTTCAACCTATGTGTTGTCCTTTGGCCACGATAGGCACATTTTTGCAAGAAGCCCCGCCATTACTGTACAAGAGCCAGACGGGCAGTTCAACCACTGAAGGCGAAGGCCTGCGCTACAACTTTAATCGTCTCCATACTCCAACATGCTGTGTTAGCAAGTATCGAAAATGACTATCCATCGTACCTGCCACTCCCAAAGGACGTTGCCCTCTGCGTCCAGCTTCGTTGCGATCCAAGTAGTAGTAAACGCGGTAGCGTTGAGATTTGCGTAACCTGTTTCGACAAACGTAGAACAGAACCGGCCAACTGCAATAAGGATGCGACATTGAACCGGGCATTTGCAACTAACAGCTGGTCAAATAACAGCATATTCCGCAATCGAAGGGTGTAATTTATCTTGGGCTCTTTTTGATTAAGGCCGATCGTGTACGATCGGTGAGTTATTCAAATAGAACACCGCATTCTCTGTCGTAGAAAAAATGTTTGCAACACTCTTTCTAAGTACGAAACCATGGTGACACTTTACGGTAGGGGGCCAACAGCACGGAGCACCATCTCAACGATTCTCAAGGAAGTAGGGCGAAACTATCATCGAAGAAATTTGATCTTCGGCCATCACTTTTGAGTCTGTGTAGATAGTTTCGTGAACTGCGTGTTTTTCGAAGGAACGGTAAACAGGGAGTATGCCTACAATGTATTCAGGGAAACAGGGGGACAGGGAAAACGCCTTTTAGCGAGTTCCTCGAGTGTGCATTTTTCAGCCTCGAACTCAACACAACATCCGCTAGCAACACACCGACAATCCAATGCAAAGCACCAACAACTTTTGTTGTCTAGTCTCGAGCACGATGTTTGGGCTGACGGCATCGTGGCGCACGAACGTGCACAAGTATCGCTCTTTTATACCGCCAATACGGCAGGGGTATACCCCCGCGACACTGATAAAAACAATGTTTTCTGCCCTGCTGACAGACAATTCTCCTCCTATGACCAAACATATGAAGTCTAGTATTAGTGTACGACCGAACGGCCATGCGGTGGTTTACTAAAATAATCTTCTGGCGCGGTGCGGCGCAGTGGTTTTTGATAATCGGGGGGCGCGGTGCGGCGCAGTCGTATTTGAGAATCGGGGTGCGCGGTGAGGTGAGGTGGGTTCGGTTTGCTACATATTGGTTGTATCCACAAACAGTGCAGCGAATCCGCCGTTTCAAGATGGGCATGACGGGATAGACAGTATCCCATACATATTTTGTGGAAAGTCCATTCGCGACAGTGAACGAAACATTGCGGGCGGGGTATTTTGGGATCAAAATTGTTGATGTGTCGCGAGTTGATGAACGTCGGAGTGTGGTTCGGCAAAACATGAGGGACTATGGCTGGTGGGCGGACGTGGCGGGTAAGAGCCCGTGCTCTCAACCGATGACACTAAAACCTACACCCACCTCCAAACTAAACCCACCCTGATCCTTCTGTCGACGTGTTCCCTTGGGTACTGCGGTGATATTGAAGAGACAAACACATCAACCTATTTCTGGAACCTACTACGAAGGGCACCACTTGTCTGGGCACACCGCTCGGCGCCGTTGGTGCCACTCCGACGCCTCATCGTCACTGATAATTGAATACGTTAACTTATTGTTCAGACTTGACTGGTGTTCCGAGATGGACCAACAAACCATTGATTACCTTTAAACGCAGCTCCACAGAGCAAACAAGGCCATTCCAGAGCCAATATTGGGTGGGTTATGATGCTCTCGACATTAACTTTATGCGATGTATACGTCATCGCTCGCAACACAATGGAATCTTCGATGCTAAAACATAATTCAAGCATGCTGGGGGTATACTGCCTGCACCAACATTAAACCTTACCTGCCAAAATTGAAGACCCATCCGTTCCTATCATTGCGGCATTATATTTGTCACGATTGGCAGTCCCTCCCTGCGCAATAGGTATGCACAAACAACACGAATGTCACAGCTCCAGCATTGCAGAACCCAGAGACAGGATCGACTACTGTGCACCGTGCGAAGTTAATCTAAAGAGGCGACATAGGAACATGAGTAAAGCACAGGCAACACGAGGAAGAAACCGTGGCGACATATGTCAACTCGTCCATGAACGGGAGGGCATGGCTTGGGGAGCCTGCGAAGACCTGTTGGAGCAGACCTTTTCCATGTCTTGTGTCCGCACAGAGACCTCGAGTGTTTCCCACAACGCGGCTCTACACCAGGCAAGCGCCTGAGTTGGCGTTGGATTTCCTCTTCAGGGTGGCGATCGCGGTTTGCCGAACCGAAACAAAATATCAAACACGCCCGATATACAGGTGGCCCAACGACAAAAACCATTATTTTTTCATCGATTGAAGCGGGGGAAAAGTATGTACCAAGTCTACGGCGGGCATATATGCTTTGGCTATGATGGGGGCAAAGTGTTGAATGGCCTTCACTCTGCTACTATATCCCTAGCTAGTTCGGTAGCTAGCGCGAAACGAAGCACTTTAGTAGCGATAATGATGGACAAAAAAACAACTTGATATCGGGTGTTGGATACATTCGAAGCCGGGATACTGCACTGACCCAGCACAGGCATCAACTTGTTGAATGGTTGTGTTCCGCGAAGGTTAAAAATGAACAACCCTTCAAATTGTTTACTTCTTCGAAAAGCTCAAACGAAGTTTTTGCGGGGCTCTTTCGTTTCCGATGCCCAGTTCTGACTGGGCCATAGGTACACCGCTTGTTCGGCTGATGATGCGTCGGCTCCCGACATGACGGCTGTACGAAAAAAAATTCAAGCCACTATTTATAGTGGGGGCCACGGCATCGGAACTGTCGACAATCGGAAACTGTCGACAATCGGAAATTTTCTCGGAATGCCATGTCAGTGAAAACCGAAGGTCCAATCGAAGCGAAGCTTCCGCCCAAATATATTGATCATCAGCCGCTTAGCCTCGCACCGTTGAGCGTCTTCAGGATGGTTACATTTACGTACGGTGTCATATTTATCATTGCGTGTCCGATATACCGGTTACAATGTCCAAAAGATGTAACGGCTAGAAAACCCCGACTGGGGGGATTGCCGCGGCCTGTGACCACGGGAATCGACCGCGTCAAGTGTTGGCTTGGTACGGACAGGTGGAGGTACTGGATAGAGAGACCGGCACGGTTTTTAATGTGAAGACAACAACAACAACAATATCCTGGATTGCAGCAGTATATCGTCTCTCCTTTCTCCTCTCCCCTTCCGGAACGCATTTGGTGCGTTTGCGTACTTATAATATGGCGTGTTTCTCGGACGTACATGCGAAAAAACTAACTGCCAAATACACTGGCCGGGTCAATCAGTAGATCGATACTGCCAACAGATTACTGTTACGGGGGACTATAGTAGACTCATCCCACAGTAGGGGCGCAGCAGATTTTTCTGAGCTCCTCACATGAGGAGCTCAATATCTCACCCGAAACATGACTTCGGAAACATTCATTCGCGCGTCCCGACCAAACCTTGCAATACGGTAGTCCAGAAACAAATATGCCAGTTAAATAATAATATTATCCGGTTGCTACTCACGTGACGAGCACAACCGGTCAGAAAATATTGAGCCTAAAAGTGGTATGCCTACCGTGGGAGTGCTCAGTAAGCAGGACCCATCTAGTCCACAAAAACCTATATATTCCAGTATTTTTACTAAGCATATTTGGTCCTGTAATACTGCCAGTACATACTGTTTAACTGTAATTTCAATTTAATTTAAATTATTTCATCCCCCACAAATAGACACACACTTCCTGAATTCTACAGCCTCAGATTGTGTCCCCCTCATACGGGATGTAACATCCTACATGAGGAGATATAAAACCCGTAAGTACGCGCGATCGAAGTATTACACTCAGCTAGCAAAGATGAGCTTCGACGAAATCCTCGAGCTCACAGCTGTTGTTTTTTTTTTTTTTTTTTAATACTGTGCCAGTGCCCAGCCCTAGAAATTAGTGTACAAATCATCCTCTTTCAAATACGAGACAGGGCCTGGACCAGAGTTCCTGTTTCTTATAGAGTGTCCTGTAATGTAAAACGTCTATGTACTCGCCAGCAGTAATCATGTGCTATATCCCTACAACCCTATTCTCCTGCCGTCGACGCTGTCTCCTGCTGATGTTGCTCCGGTGCTGGTATACTGCTACTACAGTACTGCTGCTGCTGTGCTGCTGTTACTTCCTGTTTATTATTGAGTGTCCTGTAATGTAAAACATCTTCGTACTTGACAGAGGTATCTCCCCTATTCTCCTGTCGTCGACGCTGTCTACTGCTGCTGCTGCGGTGCTGCTATACTGTTACCGCTGCTGTGTTGCTGCTACTGCTGCGGCTGTTGCTGCTGTTATCCCTGTTGCAACGACACGCTGCGTATGCTCTCCCAGAATATACTCCCGAAATGTTGTCCATGCCCAGTTGCTCCCCCCGAAAGTGATTTTCTCCTACTCCCGCGGCTGGAACCATCCGTGAATTATTTCTGCTTCGAAATGGGGGTTTACATTGTGGAAAAGGTGCATAGATGGTCGAAGTGTATTTCGTACTTCAAAGTATCCGCAGTAAAGCCTACATACTGCGAGTCCCTGAAGTATTGTTTTCTCGGAAGTACGTTACGGCTGTACTCCCACTGGTAAAGGGAGGATCTATGCAATGTTAATGTTGCACAGAGTCTCTCAGGATGCCTCATACTCCGAGTACACTTGGAGTCTCAAGTACAATTCATGCTCCGAGTATCGGGAGTGTTGCTGTACTGGCGGCCTGATTAATGCGAGTACGGGGCGGATGAACAGTAGTGAAGGCACATACCCTGCTAGTACTGGCAGTATGAGCACTACATAAGCCCCGAGTACAAGCAAAACAATCAGTACGAACATCTGGAGTACTACATGCTCGCAGTAAATACTCACGAAATTCAGCTAGCGCTCGAAGTACTTCGATTGCTCCCCGCTTCGTGGTGTACGTTCACCCACCACACCAACATGTCATGTAGCGTTTTGGGGTGCCCGCCGACCAGCTTTTGGAAACGATCTATTCCTCATTGATAACATAATACAGCACGTTTACACATTCGTGCTGCTTAATTCACGGCTGTTGTCGTTCCGTTCGCGCTCATGCTCTCTGCTTGAACCCTAAAACTGGCATGTAACGCTATACATGTCCTTCGCGCTGCTCGATTTGATACAGCATATGGTACCGCCTTTTTCAGGTCGCCACGGGCAGCCGGCGGCGGGCGCACGGGTTGCATGAACAAAGGTGATTTCGACACCCATTTCAACCCCCCCCCTGCCTACCTTCTTCCGGCGCTTTTCATACAATGTTTCCAACATGTTTTGTCATAATGTATTTCACTGTTGTTTTGGCGTGATATCGGCATTGACACTTGAAAATAGGGTAGCTTTGTTTCAACTGGTACAGTACGCCCTTCTGCTCTTATTTTTGTTCTTGCGATAACACAACGCTGTTGTCTGTGTCCTTGTGTGCTGCTACATACCGAGAATCACGCCCGTTCTATTTTCCGTCTTGTTTCAGATTACAGTATGTGGGTCATACTTTTCAGATATATATGGTCCGTGCAGTACTGTTTTTCCAATCTGTTTTCGGCTAATAACTTTCGAAATACGACGAACTGCAAGGCGAGCTGACCACTGTCGTGATCACCAGCCCTGAGCGAACAAATATTATTTTAGCAGGATGTTTTTTCGGCCACTCTAAAATCAAGTACGTTACAGGTTGTCGAGGGCATAATCATAGCCAAATCACCTATTTTGAACAAAATCGTGAATATTTAGCGACACACCGTTCCAAAAAAAAAAAAAAAAAAAGAGTCCCCTGCAGATCGGTGAATGGAAGCGTTTGGCAACCACTATTTCTGTTTCTGTTGGGTAGAAAAAGAGCCCCATTGAATTTTCCATGACGTCTCGGGTCCAGTATTTTGCCCGTTTCTTCTCCAATTTATTATGTTCTTTTAAATTGGAAGAAATGTCCCCAGGGGAATCTCAAGGGCTGTTGAAATCCGTTGTCTAAATGATAATCCGGATGTATCTTCGGTCCAGTTCTTCTTTTCAGATAGTTTGGGATAAGAATGGTGGCAGCACCTTCCGCAGGGCCGGTGCTACCACCCCGTCGGCGAAAAAGCCCTCGAGTGTTGTCAGTGCTTATGGTCGAAACCAAACACTCGAGATCTTTTCCTCCGGCGGGTAAAGAAGAACTGTACCAAAGTACATATATTATGTAGTACTCTATACACTGTACGTCGTCTTACCAATGTCCGGGTAGACTGACTCGAGTTACGTGTATGACATACATTTATTGTATATTAAAACATCTGACGACTAGCCCTTGCCATGTCTTAGGGGTGGGTGGGTGGAGTCTCAAATAAACACTTGTTTCTTCCTTCTCTAGTTGGAGAGAGGAAGCCTTGAGGAGAGTGGCAGTCTGACCATTGATCTGTCCTCGAGCACGTGTTTTATTAGGTAGGGGATAGGGGACCGTTCGAGAACTATCCTCATCCCGTTCCTAGATAATACGGATGTATCTTCTGTCCAGTTCTTCTTTTCAGATAGTTTGGGATAAGAATGGTGGCAGCACCTCCCGCAGCCGGTGCTACCACCCCTCCCATACTCTATACTGTTCTTTCCGGTATCATGTTGCTCGCTTGTGTAACTGATGCCGGCAAGGACTGTCTTCCCATACTCTCTGCCGCCTCTCATTCTTTGTAGTTTATCTCTAAATGTGCGCTAAGCATTTCATGGCCTTACCCAGGTTATTCATGCGATTGCGACTTTCCGGACGCCGCCCAGGGGCGACATGGTTCCCTAACGATAGCTAATATTTAATCGCATTCTGCATCGGCATCATTGCAACTCTTCTAGAATGTGCGTTGCAACACTACCAGGTAGTACTATATTATGTTCGCGGAACCTGCGAAAGGTGTAACATTACGGAACTCCTCGTCCTCCTGTAGACTGCCTGACCACTCTGCTACGATTGGCTTATTTGCAGTAACGCCGCTACAACAGGGTGCCTAAGAGATGTAACCAAACCTATGTGTGTCTCTTGTTCGGTATGCGTCACTGGTACAAGCTTCAGCGTGTAGGTCTTGTGCCCCAGCGAGGTTCCTCTGTCTCACAGAATTAACGGATTGTACGTTGGTTTTTATCAATAAAACCCCTTGAACATTGTTCGATCAAAGGCTTAAGTTGGTATTTGCGTAAATATAGCGTCCACGAATAATACGCCAGGTTGATAAAATGATGACCAGGAACCACACCAACCAGCAGTACTGGGGATTATCATCATGCTACATATGTAGGATAGCTGTCCCCGCCAGGGAAAAGGTTTTGCATAAAGCTATGATCGTTGTAGTAGGTAATTGACTGAACAACAAGAGGACAAGACCCGGCCACGCTGTGGTACCGGGATAAAGGCCTAAAGTTGAGCAGTCTCAAATAAACACTTGTTTCTTCCTTCTCTAGTTGGAGAGAGGAAGCCTTGAGGAGAGTGCCAGGCTGGCCATTGATCTGTCCTCGAGCATGTGTTTTATTAGGTAGGGGATAGGGGACCGTTCGAGAACTATCCCCATCCCGTTTGCATTCTCGTTCATAGTAATCACGAAGTACAAAAGCCGTTCACTGAGCCCGATTGAAATATCATTTTTTGGTTTCTATAGACATAAAGATCAAGCAAGGTCCTTTCTTTTTTCCCCCCAACACCTGCGCGGAAGAGCAAGCGTTTTATGAGGTGTTAACATTTCGATCGCGTTATCGGTAACAGAAAAATTCCTTAACTGGGGAAAATGAAAAAAATTCTGCACTGTATAAACAAGGTATTGATTTTGGAATTGATTCGTATTTCTAGTGTGTAGGTTTACTACATTTTACATATGATTTGCGTCTTGTTTCGTTGAGAGCAGGATTTTGTTCTGCGCATGTCGGGGCATTTCGTTAAAGCTTTGTTATGCTGTTTAGCCGTATGTATGCTGGCTATTGTTATATGTTTTATAATGGGACACCAGCGGTGCTTGCTGATTTATATACATACTTACGTGAGCGTCGCCCGTTTCTGTGCAAAGTATCAGGAGGTGCAACCGGCCATTCTGGGAGTGGCGCCGCTGGCCAGGCTTGGAACGGCGCGGCCACGCAGGTTGGGGATAGCGCCGCCGGCCAGGGGCTATGCAGTCGTGGCTGAAACAAAGCAGCAGTAACCCCCCACGTCCTCATACATGCCGCGGCGCTTTATCTAGACAACACATCGCGTAGTCGGTCGGTATTGCTCGTCATACATTTATGGGTGCCGCTGTATGCTCTAGAGTATAAACTTGTTGGTATCACGCAGAGTTTGGCGTTTTCATCGGGGTCGTGTGACTCGTGGGTGCATGTGGTCTTCATGTAAAATACGTTGGTGATCTCGGGTGCTGTGTGCTGGCAGTATACGGGCACTTAGTAAAACTGACCAAGTAGCATACAGCAAGCGCTCGCAATCACAAATATTTTCACACTGTTATAGGGGCAGGAAGGGGTTCGATGATGCGATGCACGGTGCCGCGGCATTCTTAATAAAATGACCACGCAGAATTTCGCATTTTTTGTTGGACGGATGGATGTGGTGTCGTTGAGTTTGTTGTTTTTAGGGGACGGAAAGATGGGACCGTGTCGTGGACGCGTGTATGTTCGTAGCTTCAGCTACGTCCAGGTATATCATACAATACCATGTTAGTATTTTAACGCGGAGTTTCGCGATTCTTCTATTATTAGGCGTTGGATGCCAAGTTTTATAGCATATCTGAGAAGGATGTCAGGTGTGTCCAGGGGACTGATCCATGTCGTGTGGGATAGTTTTCATGCAAGCGATCGTGTGTGTTGGTAACCTCTAAAACCAGTGTTGTTATGCCTCCCACTTTGCCGCCACAACTTTCAGTAGTTACACTTCGATGTAGTTTCCTTGAGAGCCGTGTAGGGTATAGCAGGTATGGTATCACGCTGGGTTTGGCGTTTGTCGGAGAGCTGTTGTGGCTTTTGCGGAAATGTGATCGTGTGTTGATATATAGCCTCGGGTATGAGTTGTGTTCGGCACTGCCACCGCAACATYAAAATATTTTATGTGTGTTTTGAGTGTTGTTGTACTGCGTATGCAGCCGACAAACATTGATAATATATACTTTTTTGTATGATCCATCTGTGATTTKATTGGTTGCGGAACGCAAATTAATTTTTCGTGGGTTAAGAAAACAAATATTGCGTGCAACAGTATTACCTCGAATGTCTCCTGTTAATACCGAAGAGGCGTCGTGCTTAAATTCCTTGTAACGGTTACAACAACGCCAATGCCACCACTCTTCCGGGTATATGAAAAACAACATCGATAAGGTCGACAATCTTCA